>QJPP01004186.1:0-193224 GCA_003996215.1 Jaltomata sinuosa
CTGACTCTGTCATAGCTGGGCGAGGAGCAAGAGGCTGTGCAACATATGGAACCGGAATGACCTCCGCACGGGGAGCAATAGTAGCAGGCTGCGCTCCTGAGCTCTGTGCACCTAGGGCTGCCCCCTGAGTGGATGTCTGCGCTACCTCAGAAGGCCGCTCTCCAATCATACCCAAAAGCTATAATAGTAATCCCCGAATATTTGGAGACTGCGCTGCGGCTGGAGCTGGCACAGAAGTGGGCACTGGAGCTGGTATTGGAGCTGGCGCTGGAGCTGGCACTGGAGCTGGTGGTACCTGGGCTGCCCCCTGATCCACATGCTGCTCGGGCTCTATCTCCACCCCAGCAGCTCTAGCAGGTGCCACTGATCGAGGGCGTCCTCGACCCTTAGCTGGAGTGGGAGGCTCATCTCCGCATGACGCCGATGATCTCGTACGAACCATCTGCGGAAGAATGAAGTAGAACAAATGAGATCTCCAGAAACTTCAAGGGTTCTACACACGACACAGAAGCAATGAAAGAGTCAAATTTCCAAAAATGTCACTGTAGCCTCCCAAAGATTGAGTACGGACGTCTCCGCCCAGATCCGCAGGACTCTACTAGACATTGGCTCCTATACCGATGACAAAGGTGAACCTAAAGCCTTGATACCAAGTTGTCGCGACCTAATTTTTCGGTCATGATGGCACCTACAACCCCCCAGTAGGCGAACCAATTCCCGTAGCCCAGGACAGTTAGTAATAAGCTTCTATCTAATAAATAAGGGAACAAGACTATGAGAATAGATAACAGGGATATATATATATACATATGCGGAAACTAAACCAAACCCCAAGACCTGGTATCATAGTATAGAGACAAAACTACATACATGGAGTGCAAACGATCCAAAACAATATATACAAATGTCTCTGAATGGTAATAGAGTACATAAAGCAAAAGATAAACTAAAGCTAAGCTCCGATCGCCAAGAGCTCACCCTCAGTCTGAAGTAATCCCCAACAGATCTCCACGCACAAATCACAGCGATCTAACGGCGATGGCCCACGCTAGGATCTGCACCCAAAGATGCAGGGGGTAGGGTGAGCACCAAATGCGAAGCATAAGGTACCCAGTAGGTATCATAGGCCGACTGGGCACATATAAGATAAAAGCGTAGTAACAGACAGAATAGAAGCAAGCAGTCACAGAAATCAACGAAAGGTACACAGGAACTAGCCCAGAGGGAAATCAACAGAACCACATGTGAGGCCAGTAAGCAGAATATACACACCATAGGCACAGGTGAAAGTAAGAAATAACGCACCTGGGGTCCTTGCAATAACAGTGTATACAAAATAAGTTTACGAAATGGACGGTATACCGATAACCTCAAGTGTAAGAAGAAGAGAGAAAGAGTAATGATAGGCATGCTCAGAGACATGAATCAAACTCAACTAATCATATCAATCTCAAATCCAGAAACTAACAGTCTAGTAGTAACCAATTTCATACTTAACTGTAATAGGGAATAATTCTGTAAGTAAATAGCAAGAGTCTACCTACAGTCCCCCGGCCGCCATACAACCGAGGAACACAAACAAGTGAAAACAAACCCTCCGGCATCCCATACTACCAGAGCGTACAATCAACAAACAACAAACAATGGTGGAACCACAAACAATGAATGATATGATGCATGAAGATCTCAAGTGAAATGGTATCTCTGTATGTACCTCCTCCGGTGCCGATCCGGCCCAGCAGGTAGGTTCCATGGAAGGACACTGCCCGTATACCTCTACTCAGCCGTATACCATTCCTCCGGCACACGCAGCCCGAAGCCCCAGGCCCGGATGGCAAGTTCCATGGAGGTCCCCGACCCAATACTAAACTCAGTATCACAACATGTCATCCGGAAGAAAGTCTGGTTTCAAGATAGAGACCCAGTCTCGAATATGCATGCCCAAACCCTGTCCAGGACTAAAGTAGTAGGAAAATATCTCAAAAACCCCTCCAAGGGTGCCCGGGCATAACCAGGTCTAAATAGTAGAAATTCATCTCAGGTGCTCGGTCCGACCGAGGCTAAAATCATCTCAAGTAGCAAGAAAACCCTACTAGCACCCCGACCCTGACGAGTCTAGCATTAATCGTAAAACTGGTGTTTTAAAACATAATTTTACTTTCTTTTACCCAGGAATATTCACCAGTTAAACCAACCATTTCAAAATCATTTCCATCAAAAATAGGCCCCCGGGGCCATGCAAGGTTTAAAAAATAGTGCCAGTAGGCCCGAAGCCAAAACCATAGTAAAACATGGATAAAACCTCTTTATATGCATGGAAATGGTATGATCACACACAATAGCTGCCCAGCAGCTCACAATCAACCTATCGACCCTGCACAGGCCCACAGCTACTCAGCAAGCATAACCAGCCTAGAATGATAATTCTATGACCGGGACTCGCGGACATTCCCAAAATCCCACCTTCTATGTTCCAGATTTAACAAGGCCTCACAGGACCACAAGGGTAAATAAAATATATCGACAAGTACTACAAGCAACGTAGGAACAAAAGTAGGCGGACATGAATAAAGCGGTCGAGGTCTGTGGTACCAACCTAATAAACCAACCCAAGGATGCCCATTAATATAATTTTATTCTATATATGCGGAGTCTAGGGAAAATAAACCGTAACCTACCTGTCGTCCGATGACAAGCTCGAACCTCTCCGAAAAGAAGCTCTGAAATGAAATCAAACTCGAAATTAGGCTTGAATAACTTGACGTAGATAATTGATTTTCTTTTCGATGTTCTCGTACCACACCACTTGGATAACCCACAAATTCTCTTTTACACCGTATGATATATCAACAAGCGTGTACTGTAGCAGCTATGTAAGTTGATATTTTTGTCTAGAGAAATCACAGAATCTCCAGTGCTCATGTTCAATAAATATGTACATAATATAAAGAAACCATCCTTAATAATTCTTAAAATTTGAAAAATACTAAATTAATAAACTAGCTTTTGAATTGGGTGATGACACCTATTTTATTACATGCTGCTGCCCTATTAACACACTTTCACGTGGGGAGGTGGTGGCACCACTACCATTATCCTCAATCCATTCACCTCGATTAGGTACATACTCGGATATTGCATAGGTTCGTGGTAAAATAAATATAACTTTTTAAATATACCATAATTCATAGAAAATTATTTCAAACAAAATCAACTATATTATAATAATAAATTTTAACATAACAAAATTTACTATCTCCGTTAAAATATTACAATGTATAAAAACCTTATAAAATAAATACATATACAATTATATCGTAACAAAATATTTTTCATAAACTTTTAAAATATTTTTAAAAAGGTAATAAAAATGTAACTTTTTACCAAATTCAACTTTCAAATAAAATATTTTCAAATACACGCGATGTTAATAAATTCTCAAACTTAGGCTAGCAATTCACCAACGCACGATTTTGATACTCAAGAACTCTCTTGGAATCCTCCCTTATGTTTTCTCACTGTTTCAGAACTGAAATGACATTTTAAAACGTGAAGTTGAGGCTTAAATCGAGTTTGACCCGACCCGGTTCGCGACCCGGTTCACAACCCGGTTCCTGCCAGACAGTCCGCGGTAAAACAATCATAACTTTTTACTCCGAGATCAGTTGGACGTGAGGTTTTGTGTGTTGGAAACTAGACTCGTAGACCTTCGATTTGGTATTTGGGGGACTTCTAACTCTTCATATATTGGGTGAAAAGCCCTGAGACATTTTACCCAAAGTTCAGAAAATTTATTAAAGAAACTTACGATAACTTTTGCCAACTTGCTTGTCTTCAAAACTTATCATACGGCCAAACAAATGGCCCCGGCACTGAACTACCGGTCCCGACAAGCCTTAAATGACTTAGGGCCGCTACAAACAAGCTCTAACGGTACAAGGAAACGTATACGTGGAAATAACCGGTAGGGTCATTACACAATTTATTGTAAGTTTTTGAAGGATTGCGTTGGAACTATAGATGGAACTCATATTCCTGCATTAATACCTATGGAAGAACAACCGAGATATAGAAATGTTAAAGGAGTTCTTTCTCAAAATGTCCTTGTTGTGGTAGATTTTGATATGAACTTTCAATACGTGCTTAGTGGTTGGGAGGGCTCTGCTTTAGATTCTAGAGTGTTAAGAAATGTTGTTTGGGAGAGATCAGATAATAGGTTGAAAATTCCAAATGGTAATTTGCTAATGATTCAGACATTGATATTATTTATTTGTTTGTTTTTCTGTAACATTCAAGTTGATACTTGTAATTTTGTAGGAAAATATTACATAGTTGATGCAGGCTATGCAAATACAAAGGGATTTTTAGCACCTTATCGTGGTGCACAGTATCATTTGAGAGAATGGAGCCAAACACAAGCACCACAAAATGCTCGTGAGCTTTTTAACTTGAGACATTCAAGACTTCGTAATGTCGTGGAGAGGGCATTTGCTTTTTTGAAAAAAAGATTCCCTATACTAACGACTCCTCCTCCGTATTCCATCAAAAAACAAGGTTGGATTGTGCTATCATGTTGTATACTTCATAATTTCATTCGTAAGTGGAACTGGGAGGATTCATATTTTGAAGAGCACATAAAAGAGGAAATAGAAGATTCCCATAATATGAATGATATTGATTCAAATTCATATGAAGAAGAACTTGGACAAGGACCGATAGATGTTGACAAACAATACATGTGCAATCTAAGAGATGGGATAGCTCAACAAATATGGAATGCTAGATCAATTAGGTAGAATATCATATGCTGAATCAGAATTAGAGTAGGCCATTGTCACTTGGAAACCAATTAGTGCTTGAAGGTAGAGTAATTAGAGGCTGCAAGGTTTATCAGTGTATAAGGCTTCATTGTATATCTCTTTTTTGATGTTGGTAATTCAGGCATTAGTCTATTATAATCGGATATTGGGGTTAGCTTATTGTGATTCTTCATGTATTTTTCTCTTATTCCTTTTTCTTTTTGGTAAAAAAACCATCTATATTAGTTATGACTTTTGTATAAATTATGTTGTTTTTTCATAGCTTTGAGGGCACATGTATTGCCTCCTAGAAGATATAGAAACATGGATCAAGTTTGCATCACTCTGCTGGAATAATGGCAGAATTAGCGAAGCTAGGTCTACGTTGGTTAAACTCTTACAGTTTGATCCTAAACCGACTCCTGCAACTGTGCGGTATCACGGCCCCCCTCAGGTGATGCTAGCATACTTAAAGTACCAATGGTCACTTGGCGAGGGTCATAAGCAAAAGGAAGCCTTTGCTAGGTTGCATGACCTTGCCATTGACCTCTCAAGAACAGCTACCCTTCAACCAATAATGCAGAATGCATTAGTTGCTTCTTCTAGTGCGCCACTTCTTTCTCGTATATACCTCAGACTCGGCACTTGGAAGTGGACACTTTATCTTGGTTTTGATGATGATTCTATAAAAGGTAAAATGTGAAGACACACCACTTCCTATCTCAAAAAGAAAAGATAATGAGGCTTTCTACTTGATGGTGTAATAGCTTGATGATATCATTTCTAATGACTGTTTCTTGGATAATTTTAACCTTGTCAGAAATTCTTAATGCATTTAGAAATGCTACTCACTATGCAACGAATTGGGAAAAAGCATTGCATACTTGGGCACTTTTCAATACAACAGTGATGTCTCATTACACTCTGAGAGGTTTTGCAAATATTGCTGCATTAGGTGATGCTAGCATATTTAAATATTGGGCACAATTTGTTGTTGTAGTATAAATATATATCAAAGAAAAATACTGTCTAACTGATATGTAACTTTATTATATATTGAATTTTTTATTTACTAATTTAAGTAGTAATATTATTTATTTGAAAGATGCAACTTATTTTTATGATATTATTTATTATTTAGTTGATACTTGTAATTTCGTAGGAAAATATACATAATAGTTTAACAGTGTAATTACATTTGTCCTACCAAACAGGACAAGCGTAATTACACTGTAATTACACTGTGGTAAAAAAACAGGTCATTGTAATTACTATACAGTGTAATTACCAGGCTGCGTAATTACACCCTTGTAATTACACCAATTCCAATTACCATGTGTCTTTCCAAACAGATCCAAAAGGAATTCTCTGAAATTTTGTGTCGAATGTCTCTGAGCATTTCTCCAAATTATAAAGAATTATTTGGGATCTGACCTACCAAATAGAACGTCTATGAGTCTAGTTTTTAACGCACTAAACTGTTTATTCATAAAACTTTAAAATAGAGAGATATTCACATTTTTGTAAGACTGCACAAGTAGGCACATCTAGATGGGTTCCATAGCCCCAAGGTCGGTTTGCTTTATAAAACACCACCACCATTGTTATTTTTTCATAGAATCAACTGCAATACCACCAAAAAATTAGGCAATAATCCCCCAAAGCCTTCACAGGTGTTAGGATTCTCAACTCGAAAGTTTAATGTAAGTTTCTCTACGTCACGAGCTCATTATGGTAAAATTTTCTCATCGATTTAGGATCCATTTGTTGGTACTGCATAGATGCAGATTGTTTAGCTTGGAAATTCAGTTCTTTTTGTTGAGGTAATCTACTCCCCACGAACCTCCTTCATAATTTCATATTTTAGTGTCATTTTTATTGATTCCCGAGCCACGAAGTGGTGTTTTGGATGTTATGGCTCTGGACAACCCTTTTGTATTATTATGTTTGGGTATTATAATTGTGTAGTTACAGTGTTAAGGGTCCAAGGGACATGGGGTGGTGTGATTCTTATTAGAGTCGCATACGATGGTTGTTAGATTGAACAACTTGAAGTATGCCTTGTTATATTGCCTCTGGAGATCGTCGCTCCTTCGAGATGGTGTTTGAATATCTTCATTGGATATATCTGTTGTTTATTGTTGTTATTGGCATCATTTTATGCTTTGGACATGGTTGGTCACGTGTGTGGCATTAACGCCTTATCGATTAGCTTTGGCTTGTTCTTGTAGCCTTGTTGATTCTCCCATTTATTGCATTACATTGGTTTGTTAAGATTCAAAGCGACACCTTTGGGGCTTAGGTTAAAATGTATGTTAAGGCTTCCATTTTACTTTTTAGCATGACCTGAAGGCTTAAGATTATTATAGCTTGTATAACATCATTATTCCATTGTATCCTTATACCATTAAGTTTTCTACCACAACATGATATAGTGTCTAGCAACAACACTCTATTCCTTACTTAGCAGCTTAGAAAAACATGTTATGATTGTATTGAGATCGTGTATGATCAATTGATATTGTTGTGATGTTTATATCGTCTAATTGTCGCCTATGAGCATGTTTTACCATCAACAGACACTACACTGCAGGGTTTTGGGAGCCTACATTCTGATAACTATATCATGCCTTTGGGTTTGGCAGACCATGCCTATGAGACAAGCAAACCATACTTATGAGCCAAGAAGACCATACCTGTCATGACCAAAAATCGGGCCATGATGATGCCTACTAAAACCCTCTAGTACGCAAGTCAACCTAAGAACACGATACTATACACAGGCATTTAAATAAGTAAAGTGGAAGAGAAATCATAAAAATATACGGGCCACCAATATAGATATATATCAAAGCGTACAAATTATACAAAAGGCCCTAAAGAGTCCAGGAAAGATGAAATATATAGAAGAACCAAACCTGGGACCTGGTGTCACCGATACACGAGCATCTAAGAACAGAAAAAGCATTATACAAGGTGCTACTATCTACCAAAATACAAAATACAAACATAGAATAGATGGAAAGCAGTAAAATCACCAAACGCCGGGAGCTCACCACGATCTGAATTACAGCTAGCCACGAATGAGTGGATGGTCAACAAGGGTAGCTCATACTAGGTGATGCATCGAAAAAAGATGCAGAACTATAGATGAGTACCAAACCATCGGGTACTAAGTAGGCATTATAGGTCGATCAAGATCACAAAGATAATATATAATATAGGATATAGAAAAGTAAACTAGCTATCAGGATCCACCTACCTCTAGTTTTCACACAAAACTGAAAACAAGAAAGTAACCTAGCTAACAATGAAGATAACAATAATAAGAAACAAATGAATAAACACTCCAAGCAGAGGCAAGCATGAATGAAATGCGATGCAACATGAGATGCATGCAATGCAGTATAAGGCCTACGCAATGTGAGTTCGGAATCCCAGTTAGACATAACAGTAAGCAAGCATGAGTCCAAAATCCCTGTTGGACATAACAGTAAATATGCATAAGTCCAGAATCCTAGTCAAACGTAGCAGTGAATAAATATGATCCACAGAACTCAAATCAGTAAAAACAGGGGAATTTTAGTTTGGAAAACTGAAAGTCAGTAGTACGGTCAAACAAATCCTTTTTCAAAACAAGAAATATGTAGTAAGGGAGTGAAATCTCTTTCAAGATGTCATGAATGTCGGCTTTAAACCACTTCATGATACATGTACATGAATGCTGAAATATATAAGTGCCACCCCAGAGAGTACATCCACATACAAATATAACAAACATGGCAAAAGCACCCTCCAAACAAAATGACTAACCTGAAACTCCGTCTAAATCTGAGCCATGATCTTAGGCCCACAGTTACATAGTAAACGGAAGAACAAAATTTAAAAAAAGATGATAAAGTAAAATCGATAGATAATGCCTATTCTGCCAAAACTCATACTATGGATTCTACGCTGATATAACGAGTCTACATCACCTTAAACTAAAGATAAATATGATAATTTTATTCTATTATCTTAGAAATGGACAAATATATAGAAACTAGATTTAAGCCTAATTCTAACCTATAACATACCCTAACATAAAAGTAACTTATAACATATAAAATCTAACCTAATATAAAATATAAAGGTAACTAGGTTTTTACCTTTTATTTCCCCATTCCCTCTAAACAAATCAATTCTTAGCAAAATTTGGAGAAAAGAAGTGCTCCTTCTCTCTCAAGAACAAGCAGAAGGTTCTCTCGGTTCAGGCCTCATCCAATAATTTCTCCATTGAATCTCCTTCCAGGTATGTGGAATTTCATCAATGGGTATCATTTCACCCATTGAGTACCTAGATAATTAAGTATTTAAAATTTTGTAACACCCCATACATATATCCAGCTATCCAAGATAAAAACATCAGAAATTTTCAAAGTTCCAGGAACTGCGGGTCCAAACCATGGATCGTGGTTTGAACCACGACTCATGGAATGGATTTGTGGGATTGCTTTATGTTGATTTAGCCTCTGGTCTAAGAACCACGAATGGGTTCTATGGACTGTAGTTCATTCTACGAGTCGTAGTTCCACTTGTGGAACTAGACTTGAAATAGTTAAAGTGTTCCCAGAAACCATGAGTCCAAATGATGACTCGTCGTTCAAACGACGAGTCCGTCTTATTGACTCGTGGAATGTCTTTAGAGGATTTACATTTTCCTAAGTCCCCTTTAGGAACTACGATTCAAGTCTACGACTCATCATTGGAACGACGAGCTGTAGTCTTGCATCATGGTTTTACCAAGTCAGCCCAGCTCCCTGTGAACAACGACTCCATTTGATGACTCATCATCACTTCTACGGGTCCGTCCTATTGACTCGTAGAAGTGAAGCTGCAACTCAAAATTCCCCTCTGAGTTCTATGACTCCAGACAACAAACCGTCATCCAAACCACGACTCGTAAACTGAGTCGTGGTAACTGAAAGTTTACCAATTTCCAGCTTTTTCCCAATTAATTCCTAGGGGTATTTTGATCATTTCCCACCTTATTATGTATTAAGTGAAGTCGTTTTGACTACTTTTAGAAGGGTTTTCACACATATTACCCTAAGACCTTCTTAAGTTCATCATTCTTCACTCAAAGAGGAAAATTGCTCTCAAGATCAAGACTCCAAAGCTCTAAGTCAAGTCTCTTAATTCTTTTCCAATCTAGTGGGTAATATTCCACCAAGGTATGTGGGTTTTTAACAATGGGTTCCTTTCACCCTTGTCCTCAAATTCCCCAACTCTTATCTTGAAGTATGAAGTTATGAAATTAGGGTTTTGATCTAAAATTGGGAAAAGTTTATGAAATCAGTTTCTATGTTTAAATTAATGGTTTTCTCTTGACTACTCATGATTTGATTATGATTCTCTCATTGGTTTTAAAAGTCCAAGCATGAATGTTGATTTTTAGCATGAAACTATGAATTTACATGTTTTCAAGAGAAAGTTGGCATGATTAGATATCATGGCATCTATGTATTTATGAAATTGCATGACTAATTCTTTCAGTATGAATTCAGCAAGAAAAGTATATTTTGAATTATGGTCTTGCAAAGCTTTAAGATTCATGACTTGTGAATTGCATGACATCAGATATGTCCTTATGCTTTTCCAACAGTTTTTGGACATCAGATATGTCCCTATCTTTTATGAAAGATTTGAACATCAGATATGTCCCTATGTTTTAAGAAAGGTTTGTCATCTAGATATGTCCACCTAAGCTAAGTGAATTGCATGGTATCAGATATACCCTTATGCTTTTCAAACAGATTTGGCATCAGATATGCCCAGTATTATATGAGCTATATGTATGTTTTGGGAGTAGTATTAGAATCGATTTGGACAGGGAGAGAGTACCCAGAAGGTCCCAGAACTACGTGCCCCCGTAGGTCTTAAGTCCTCTCTATTGGGCATCAATTTTAGTGATCACGCCAAAGTAATGCCTTTATACCCCGGTAAGGTATATTGGGTCCTTTTGATAGGGAGGATACATCGGATTTCATGTAGCTCACATGGTCTATGTCGGTTAGAGAACCTCCCGCAGAAAATAGTTTATGCTTTTAAAACTTGCATTTGACTCTTATTCAGATTTCAAACTTATTACTTATGATTATATTTCAGCTTATGGAAAGTATTAAAGTCTTTGCATTCAGTTTATCTTTAAAAGCATGATTTCAGTTATTTAAGTATATTTAGCATGTTTTCTTCATGCTCATACATTGGTCACATACTTAGTACATTCCATAGTACTAACGCATATTGCGTTGCATCCTTTGATGATCCAGATTCAGGTACCCCTTCTCAGCTTCGTGGCTAGAGTCTCAGGACACTTCCTTAGTCAGTTGTGGTGAGTCCTCATGGTTTGTGGACTAGTTATGCTTTTGCATATGTTAGCTTTACTTCTATACTCTGAGTTAGCTAGGGTCTTGTCTTAGCAACTCTTTATATTATGACTAGAGGCTTTCAGACATAGTTTTTATTCGAGTTCCCTTTTTGGATATTGTATGTTATGTGGCTCTTAGACCCTTATTGATGTTTCCTTATTGGATTTCCGTATTATGCTTCATCTTATCTTTTGTTATGCTTGAGAATTCTACGGCCAAGGGTTAACTTGGGATCCTTGTGGTCCGATTCTCGTGTTACGTCTAGGGGTAACCTCGGGGCATGACAAATTTCAGGCAGTCTTCAGACCTAGGTTTTTTGTGAATTGAGGTTCTCCCATGAATTCTAGTTTTCCACCATGTATTATTGACTCGTTTACATGATTCTTGAAGCCTAACATGATTATTATCTAAGAACCCTAATAAACCCAATCTTGTGATATTATATTTGAACTTTAAATTTCATGTTTAAACTAGCTATTTCAATAAGATTGCAGCATTGTTATGACTTGTTAAATTCATTATATTGGTGTTTTATGAACACTAGATCAATTTCTAGATCCTTGCATGCTAGTCAAGTATTTCAGACAGTTAGCACTTCATAAATTGCATGCCCTCAATTTTCAGTATCATTGTGCATTCACTGATTTATCAGTATTTGAGTAATCCAGTATATTTGTTTATATTTATTGATATACATATTTAGTTGGGAGTAGACTTAGCACCGAGCGGACGAAGGTATTAAGGCTCACCCATCAATTTAGGCTGAGACTTTTAGTAAAAGTCCCCGAGTCCCAGAACTATGACACCACTGTAGGTTCTATAGGGGTCACCCATCAGTTTAGGCTTGACACCCTAGTCCCTCATTGGAGATCAAACTAGTGGATCCATGCCAGTTATATTTGTACCCTGTCAAGGTACGAATGCCCTCCTATCTAGGGTTATCGATTAGCCCCATAGTTAGCTCAGCTTGAGGTATGTCGGTTAACAATAGCTCTCACAGTTCAGATTCAGTATTTGGATTGACCTGGTAATCAGTATTGAATTATTAGTTCAGCTCAACATATTATAGTTCATGTTAAATACTTGGTCATTGCATCAGTTTATCCTCCAGTTCCATGTTTCATCAATTTTCCCTATTTAGTACTCATGTATATAGTTTTGCATATATTTCGTTAACTCAGTACATTCATAGTACTGACGCATACTTTTGTGTTACATCCTATCATGATGCAGGTTCAGGAGCTAAGCATCTAGATCGCCCTTTGAATAATTCTCCAGTCCTTTTAGCAGTCCAGTTGGTGAGTCCTCATACCTAGAGGACGAGATTCATATTTTCTTTCCTTCAGTATTTATTTATAGTTTTATATTGTTAGAGTTAGTTGAGGGCTTTTCCCAGCAACTCACTCCAGTTAGAGTCTTTCAGACATAGTAGTAGTTTCAGCTTTTGTAGTTAGTGTTTATTCAGACTATTTTATATTTTCATAATTCAGATGATTATTGTATTATCATCCAAACTTATTTATTAAACCAGTTTTGCTTCTGAACAGTTAGTATTTTATTCAGAAATGCTTAGTCATGCCAGACCATGGGTTTGCTTGGAGTCACATGTGACACTAAGTACCATATTAAGCCTAAGGGGTAGCCTCAGGGCGTGACAAACTTGGTATCAGAGCTTCAGGTTGAAGTGTCCTAGGGTTTCTGAAAGTGGCATCGAGTTGAGTCTTTCTCATGGGTGTGAAGCACGCTATACTTATGAGAGAGAGTCTATGATATGTCATTAGGAAAAACTTCCCTTCTTTCTTATTTATCTTGTGTTATTGAGTATGAACTCTATTCAATCTCCTTCTAACTCGTGCTCTACACATTATAGAAAATTCCTCCCAGAAGAGCGAACGAAAGGGGAAATGGAAATAGAAATGGCAACCAACAAGCACCACCAGCTCCAGCGAACCCTTTGAATGAACAAGTCACTCTTGCTGAGTTCAGGCCTGCCTTTTAGGTTCTTGCTCAGGACATTACTTCTCAAGTTAACTAGAAGTCAATGGCACCAGCCCTACCTCAGAATAACTATGCAGTAGCCAAAGTCTAAGATTTCACTCGAATAAATCCACCATAGTTCCATGGTTCCAAGTCTGAGGAGGACCTACAGGAAATCCTTGAGGATATCCAGAAGGTGATAGATATTATGGGTAACACCCTGGTTGGGAGTGCATACTTAGCCACTTATCAGTTGAAAGGAGTGGTTCATACCTGGTATCAGCAATTGAAGGAGTATCACAACAAAAATGTAGGCTCAGTGGAGTAGAGTCTTTTTAAGACTGCATTTTTGGAAAGGTTTTTCCCACTTGAACTCAGGGAAGTCAAGGTTCAAGAGTTCATTAGCTTGAAGAAGAATAATATGAGCATGAATGAGTATTCTCTCAAATTTAATCAACTCTCCAAGTATGCTCTAGTAATGGTAGCTTACCCTAGAGCCCATATGAGTAAGTTCGTGTCACGTGACTCTGTGATGTGTTCAATAAGTGTAGAACTTCAATGCTGGTGAAAAAGATGGACATCTCCAGGTTGATGACTCATACCTAATATATTGAGGAGGAAAAGATCAATGCAAGGGGAAGATACAATAATAGGGCTAGAATAAGTGACTTTAGTGATTCTCAACAGAGGTTAGAGGGTGGTAACTGCTCTCAATTCTGCCAGAAATCTTTAGCTCCAGCCTTATCATGTGCTAGTACCCTAGTGTGCAAGTTCAGACAGGATCTGTGGGATAGAGCACCAGGTTCTAAGTACTAGGGTAGTGTCACTAGATGGCGCACCCATCCAGTTTGTAAGAAGTGTTGTAGGAAACACCCAGGTGAGTGTATGGCGGGTAGTGGAAAATGTTTTAGATGTGGTAAACCAGGTCATATGATGAAGGATTTCCCATTGACTTCACCTAAGGGCAGAGATACTCACTCAAAGAATCAGGCTAACTCTACAGCAGCTCCAGCTACTCAGCAGGGTGCCTCATCTAGTGCAAGTAGCGGTCAAAACTAGAATAGACACTATGTTTTTCAAACTCGACAGGACCAGGAGTATTCTCCTGATGTGTTCACGGGTACCTTATGAGTTTTTCATTAGATGTTTATGCATTGTTTGATCCTGGAGCTATGCATTCCCTTGTGACTACGAATATAGCAATAGATTTTGGTGTCAGTCCAAAAATCCTACCAGAACACTTCTCAGTCTCCATTCTAGTTGGTGACTCAGTCATAGCTAGACGTGTATACCGAAATTGCCTAGTCATAATTTCTCAAAAAGTCACCTCAACTGACCTCGTGAGTTAGAAAGGACCGGCTTCGACATTATTCTTTGCATTGACTGGTTACATTCCTATTATGCCTCAATTGATTGTAGAAATAGTATAGTTCGATTCCAATTTCAGAATGAACCAGTCTTAGAATGGATGGGTAATACCTCAGTGCCTGTTGGTCAATTTGTCTCTTACCTTAAGGCCATAAAATTAATTTTCAAAGGGTGTATCTATCATCTTATTTGGGTTAAGGACTCAGATTTTGAGACACTAACTCTCCAGTCAGTCTCTATGGTCAGTGAGTTCCAAAATATATTTCTAGAAGATTTTCTTGAGGTCTCTCCTAAAAGGTAAATCGACTTTGGAATAGATATCCTTCCAGATACCCAGCCTATCTCAATTCCTCCTTACAGAATATCTCTAGCTTAGCTTAAGGAGATAAAGGAACAGTTGAAAGACCTTCTATATAATGGCTTCATTAGACCCAACATCTCTCTATAGGGTGCTCCAGTTCTTTTCGTGCGTAAAAAAGATGGTTCTCTCAGGATGTGCATAGACTACCGCTAGTTAAACAAAGTCACAATCAATAATATGTATCCCATCCCCAGGATTGATGACTTGGTTGACCATCTTCAGGGTGCCAGTTGCTTCTCAAAGATCGACCTCAAATCTAGTTATCATCAACCTAGAGTCAGAGATTGTGACATTCTATAAATAGCTTTCAGAACTCGGTATGGTCACTATGAATTTGTAGTTATATGTTTTGGACTAACAAATTCTCCTGCAACTTTTATGGAGTTGATGAATAGGGTGTTCAAAAAGTATTTTGACAGATTTATTATTGTTTTTATACATGGTATCCTCGTGTACTCCAGGAGCGAGGAGGAGCATGCAAATCATTTATGTGTTGTGTTGCAAACTCTTAGGGATCGCCAGCTATTCTTTATGTTCAGGAAGTGTGAATTCTTGTTGGAGTCAGTTTCTTTCCATGGTCATGTGGTGTCTAGTGATAGAATCTGTGTTGATTCGCAGAAGATAGAGGTAGTGAAGAATTGGCCTAGACCCACTTCTCTAACTAACATCAGAAGTTTCTTAGGTTTAGCTGGTTACTACAGGATATTTATTGAGGGATTTTCATCTTTAGATGCCCCATTGACCAGATGAACAAGGAAAAAGTTAAGTTCTAGTGGTCAGATGAATTTGAGAAAACAACCTAGAGTTGAAGACCAGGTTGACTACAACTCCAGTTTTGACTCTACTTGAGGGGTTGGATGGCTTCGTGGTTTATTGAGATACATCCAGAGTTAGGTTGGGATGTGTTTTAATGCAGAATGGTAAGGTCATCACTTATGCCTCCAGACAACTTAAGACTCATGATAAGAACTACTTGACTCATGACCTTAAGCTTGTAGTAGTTGTTTTATCCTTAAAGATTTGGAGACACTACTTATATGGTGTCCATGTAGACATGTTCTAAGATCATAAAAGCCTCCAGTATGTGTTCACCCATAAAGAGTTGAACCTTCATCAAAGAATGTGGCTCTAGTTTCTCAAAGACTCTGATATAAATGTGCTCTACCATCCGGGTAAAGCTAATATAGTGGTTGATGCCCTCAACAGACTGTCTATGGGTAGTGTGTCTCATGTTGAGGAAGAGAGGAAATAATTGACTGAAGATGTTCATAGGCTTGCTTGCCTGGGAGTTTGCCTTACAGACACAACATATGGTAGTTTGATAGTTCAGAATAGGTCAGAATCTTCTCTAGTAGTTGAGGTGAAGGAGAAACAAGACAATGATCCCATCTTACTTCAGTTAAAGGGTGTGGTTCATCAGCAGAAAGTAGAGGTTATCTCCCAAAAAGGATATGGTGTGCTTTGCTACTAGGGTTGTTTATGTGTTCCTAGTGTGGATAAATTTTTATCTCATACTTCACATTCTGGAAGAAAAATTGCTGAATGGAATATTGATGGACTCGCGGAACATCAAATATACAATAAACTGCATAAAATGGGATTTGCCATAACGACATATAGAATGAAAAATATTACAGATAAACAAGCTGCCACATTAATTATAGCAGGATATACGGGAACATTAAAATATTGGTGGGATAATTATCTCACCGAAGATAATAAACAGAGTGTATTAAATGCTACTACTATTACTAAAGTTATTCAGACTGAACCCATAGGACATGCTGAATTATTTCACATGAAAAGGGAAGTTAAGAAGGTTAAGCCAAGACTTGAAAATCACATTCCTATTATGCCTCAATTAATTGTAGAACTAGTATAGTTCGGTTCCAATTTCCAAATGAACCAGTCTTAGAATGGAAGGGTATTACCTCAGTGCCTGTAGGTCGATTTGTCTCTTACCTTAAGGCTAGAAAATTAATTTCCAAAGGGTGTATCTATCACCTTGTTTGGGTTAAGGACTAAAATTTTGAGGCCTTAACTCTCCAGTCAGTCTCTATGGTCAGTGAGTTCCCAAAAGTATTTCCAGAAGATTTTCTCGGGGTTCCTCCTAAAAGGGAAATCGACTTTGGAATAGATATCCTTCCAGATACCCAGCCTATCTCAATTCCTCCTTGCAAAATGTCTCTAGTTGAGATTAAGGATATAAAGGAACAATTGAAAGACCTTCTAGATAATGGCTTCATCAGACCCAACATCTCTCTATAGGGTGCTCCAGTTCTTTTCATGCTTAAAAAAATGATTCTCTCGGGATATGCATCGACTACCGCTAGTTAAAAAAAGTCACAATCAAGAATCAGTATCCCATTCCCAGGATTGATGACTTGTTCGACCAGCTTTAGGGTGCCAGTTGATTCTCAAAGATCGACCTCAAATCCAGTTATCATCAACTCAGAGTCAGAGATTGTCACATTCTAAAAACATCCTTCAGAACTCGGTATGGTCACTATGAAATTGTAGTTATGTCTTTTAGACTAACGAATTCTCTTGCATATTTTATGGTGTTGATGAACAGGGTGTTCAAAAAGTATTTTGACATGTTTATTATTGTTTTTATAGATGATATCCACGTGTACTCCATGAGCAAGGAGGAGCATGAAAATCATTTAAGGGTTGTGCTGCAAACTCTTAGGGATCGCCAGTTATTCTCTATGTTTAACAAGTGTGAATTTTGGTTGAAGTCAGTTGCTTTCCATGGTCATGTGGTGTCTAGTGATAGAATCTGTGTTGATTCGCAGAAGATAGAGGTAGTAAGGAATTGGCCTAGACCCACTTCTCTAACTAACATCAGAAGCTTCTTAGGTTTAGCTAGTTACTACAGGATATTTATTGAGGGGTTTTCATCCATAGATGCCCCATTGACCAGATGACCCAGGAAAAAGTTAAGTTCCAGTAGTAAGATGAATGTGAGAAAACAACCTAGAGTTAAAGACCAGGTTGACTATAACTCCAGTTTTGACTCTACTTGAGGTGTTGGATGTCTTCGTAATTTATTGAGAAGCATCCAGAGTTAGGTTGGGCTGTGTTTTGATGCAGAATGGTAAGGTCATCACTTATGCCTCCAGATAACTTAAGATTCATGAGAAGAACTACCTGACTCATGACCTTAGCTTGAAGTAGTTGTTTTTTTCGTAAAGATTTGGAGACACTACTTATATGGTGTCCATGTAGACGTGTTCTACGATCATAAAAGCCTCCAGTATGTGTTCACCCATAAAGAGTTAAACCTTCATCAAAGAAGGTGGCTCGAATTTCTCAAAGACTATGATATAAATGTGCTCTACCATCCGGATAAGGCTAATATAGTGGCTGATTCCCTCAGCAGATTTTCTATGGGTAGTGTGTCTCATGTTGAGGAAGAGAGGAAATAATTGGCTAAAGATGTTCATAGGCTTTCTTGCTTTGGAGTTTGCCTTACAGACACAACATATGGTGGTGTGATAGTCCTGAATAGGTCAGAATCTTCTCTAGTAGTTGAGGTGAAGGAGAAACAATCTTACTTTAGTTAAAGGGTATGGTTCATCAGCAGAGAGTATAGGTTATCTCCTAAAATGGATATGGTGTGTTTCGCTATTAGGGTTGTTTATGTGTTCCTAGTGTGGATGATTTGAGACAGCGAATCCTGACTAAGGCTCATAATTCCAGATATTCTATTCATCCCGGTGCCACCAATATGTACCGGGACCTATGATAATTCTATTGATGGAATGGAATGAAGAGGGACACCACAGATTTTATGGATAAGTGTCCCAATTGTCAACAAGTGAAAGTAGAACATCAGAGACTGGGAGGTGTGAGTCAGGATATTAGCATTCCTACTTGGAAGTGAGAAGTGATCAATATAGATTTTATTATAGGCTAACCTTGTACTCGCAGATAACATGACTCTATTTTGGTGATTGTGGATAGGGTGACAAAGTCAACCCACTTCTTAGAAGTTAAGACTACAGATTTAGCAAAGGATTATGCCAGACTCTACATCAACGAGATATTCAGGTTGTATGGGGTTACCTTATCTATCATCTCAGATATGGGTACACAGTTTAGTCTCATTTCATGATATCCTTTCAGAAAGGTCTTGGTACTCAAGTAAATCTCAGTACAACATTTTATCCGCAGATAGATGGTAAGGCAGAGCATACCATTCAGACCTTAGAGGACATGTTGAGAGCTTATGTGATCAACTATAGGGGTAATTAGGATGAGCACTTGCCTCTTATTAAGTTTTCCTACAATAACAACTTTCATTCTAGCATTCAGATAGCCCCGTATGAGGCATTATATGGGCAGAGGTATAGATCACCAGTTGGCTGGTTTGAAGTACATGAAGCAACATTGATTGGGCCAGATTTGGTTCATGAAGCTTTGGAGAAAGTTCAGCTTATTAGTGAGAGGTTGAACTCAGACTTTTAAAGTCAGACTTGCAGAAAATTTTGGACTTACAGGGACCACGGGTCAAGTCCACGAGTCGTGGAAGGTTCCACGAGTCATGGAAGTGACTCATGATTCTAGTCCTACAGACCCTCCTCAGGTCTGACAACCACGAGTCACTCCAATAACTCGTAGAAGTTTCTATGGGTCATGCTGTTGACTCGTGCAAACCTGATAAGAGGCAGCCTTAATTCCCTAACTTCCACGACTATGTTCTACGACTCGTGGAAGCTTCCACGAGTCATCCTGTTGCATCATAGAAGACCTCCTGCAGGTTGAAATTCCTGATAGTTTCAACGATTAGGGATCCACGAGTCATGGAAAGGTCTACTAGTCGTAGACTCCACTCGTGATCCCTAAAGCCGACCAAATTCCCAACTTTTCTTAATTAAATCCCAGGGGAATTTTAGTCATTGCCCACCCTTTTAACTACTAAGTGAAGTCATTTTGACTATTCCTAGTAGAGTTTTCACCCATATTATCCTAAGTCTTTTCTAAGCTCCTCATTCACCTCCCAAAAAGGAAAAGTTCCTCTCAATCTTCAAGTCTCCAAGCATCAAGTTAAAGCCTCCTAGATCTTTCCAACCAAGTGGGTAATCTTCCACCAAGGTATGTGGGTCTTTAACAATGTGTTACATTCACCCTTGTGCCCAAATCCCCCTAATTCTTATTTTGATTTATGAAGTTATGAAATTAGGGTTTTGATCAAAATTGGGGAAAGTTATGAAATCAGTTTCAATCTTTAAATTCATGACTTCTTGTTAATTATACATGATTAGTTCATAATTCATTTATTGGTTTTAAGAACCCAAGCATGAGAGTTGATTCCTAGCATGAACCCATGAAATTGCATGTTTTCAAGAGGAAGTTGGCATGATTAGATATCATGGCCTTTATGCATTTATGAAATTTCATGCCTAATTCTTCAATATGATTTAGAAAGAGAAGCATGTTTTGAATTATGTCTTTGCTAAGCACTATGAACTATGTTATGAAAGTTGCATGATACCCAATGTATTTTCATGCATTTGAATAAGATTTAGCATGAGAATATGCCCTTATGAGATTATGATCTATATGTGTTGTTTTGGGAGTAGTACTTAGCACCGAGTGGACGGGGTGAGAGTACCCTTAGTCCCAGAAACTACGTTGCCAGCGTAGGTTAAGATATGATATGATATGTGCCTTAAAAGCTTATGAGAGTGTATCCACATCTTTATGTATGGTGTCCTTGCCTTAGCGGGGCATAGGACAGGTTTGCCAACTAGGGTTATATAATTGGGTATGGTGACTTATTCCTCGGCAAGGTTCAAAGTCAACTTTGCTAACTAGGGCTATATAGTTAGATTTCATGTAGATCACATGGTCTCATGTCGGTTATAAGAAATTAGATTAAAATGTATCGGCTTCTTTGTAAGAAATGACCATTGTTTATTCAAAAAAGTTAACGGTGGAATCTATTTTCTTGAAGTGTCCAAACATTGGCTAAGTTATTTATTTAGTTAGTGTGACATCTCTTTTATTTATTATACTGATTTGGGCTAGACTGACAGTTTATTTAGTGTGTCATCTCTTTCATTTAAGTTACTGATTTTGGCTAAGCTGTTGGTTTACTTAGTGTGTCATCTCTTTCATATACTTAGTGTGTCTACTTTAAGTTTGGAATCTGTTTTATTGAAGTGTCATCTACTGATTTGGCTATGATTTTCACAAGAGTTAACTGAAAAATAATCTTTTATTAAAAGGGGACTGTTTGGTCAAGTATTCTCATATTTAAGTTTTTTAATAAAATTTTAAAAGACATCTCTTTTTTCTCTTCAAGACAATTTCCTTCACTGAATTTCTTTATTGAATCGGTGAAATATCTGAAACTGTAACATATATTTTTATTGGTATGATTAGCCATATTTAATTGATTGCTCAGTCAAAGTTACAAGACATTAGTTGTCGTGTCATGCCTCACTCATATTTTGAGGCGTGACAAAAATTATATTCAAAAAAAAATGCCAAACTAGTTTATCTTTTTGTCAAAGTTTATATGTAATGTATTTGTTATTTGGCATGGATGTAAAGCTTCTTATTATCAGTTGAATGTAATTTGGCCTTTTGTTATTATGGAAAGCCACATATGGCAAGTGTTTTATTCTCTGTTGCATGAACTGTCACTGTACTTGAGTTCGATCTTTCAAAAATATACTACTTTTGAAGGATCTTACACTTACACATAGGCTTTATTCTTATTTGGATTGTATAACGTTTCTGCTTACTATTTGCGTTCTAGTAATATTTTAATTAGGACTTGGAAATGATAATTTTAATCACTCTTAGATATTTCATGTTTGCAGCCAAACAACTCACATTTTCTATAGTTTCATTATTTGTGGATTGACGGTTGAAGAACATTCATCTGCCGGAGATTTAAAAGTAACTGTTGTCCGCTGATCTAATGAGTTCGTTATCTGGTTAGTTGAACACTCAGTTGTTCCCTCTTGAAATTTGTGCATTCTCAATGTATATTAATCTAAGTTTATTTAGAGTATTGCTACTGTGAATCTTAATTTTGTTTGTAGCTATGGTGAAATTGTTTACTCTAGACCATATTTCTCTTGTCATTGATGTTGGATTTTCTGTTGCATGAGCTATTAATAAATTTTGTAGTGTGGTTTATCTCTGTTTTTTTTGTTTTGTGATAATTGATTTGTGTGACTAAATTTTGATGGTAGCTATAATGATATTATTTACTGTAGATCATATCTCTCATGCCATTGATGATGATTTTCTAATGCATGAGCTATAAGTTAGGTAGTGTGGGTTAAACCTGAATCTTTTTATTTTCTGATAATAGTTTGTGTGACTATCTCGCCTTTCTCGAATGTCCATAAGTCGTTGACAACATAAATTTGTGAAGCATGATAAACTTGTTGAAATTATTATAAGAAACTTAAGTCTATTTTAATATAATTAGTTATTACCTTGAGAGTTTTTCTTAAAAATATTTTGATTAAGGCACTTTGATGTTATTATGACTGAGAGTTTGTAGTTGTAGTTACTGGAATGCTTCCCACCCCATTAGAAATGTACATGTCTATAGTAATAAAGTGTAGCATCCTAG
The DNA here is from genome assembly GCA_003996215.1 of Jaltomata sinuosa. Taxonomy (NCBI): domain Eukaryota; kingdom Viridiplantae; phylum Streptophyta; class Magnoliopsida; order Solanales; family Solanaceae; genus Jaltomata; species Jaltomata sinuosa. Next base: position 22,519 of record QJPP01004186.1, read on the forward strand.
TCATGTCTTGATAAATAAAATTGACCACCATTATTTGTTCAAAAAGATTAAGTCTGAAAATGTTTTATCTTGAAGTGTCCAAACATTGACTTAACTGTTGGTTTGCTGGTGTAACATGTCTGAAAATTTAAGTTATTGATTTTCTAGTTGTTAATCTGTCTTGTCAATCTATCTTGTCATTGGGTCAATAATGTGTAATACTGTGAAGTGGTTGCTGAAAATGATATTGTGCTTACTGGACATTGTTGCCTTTTATGTTTCATTGTTTATCATAAATCATAATTTTTTGAATTTCTTGTGTCACATAGATTACAATGGCAATGAATAATTTAGATAGAAGTTGGATGAGTCTAAAAAGAAGCTCAGATGAGTTCATAAATGGAGTGAAGGATTTTCTTGATAAGGCGTTTGAACGAGCTTCTAAAGGAAATGAAATATTGTGCCCCTGTGATGATTGCAAGAATCGTTATTGGCATTACAGAAATGTGGTGGAGGACCACTTATTTGCAAAAAAATTTGTTGAAGGATACAACAGGTGGACTTTCCACGGGGAAAGAGTATCCTCCCGTACACCACATCCAAGCAGTAACGATGAAGATTATAATAGTCATGATGATATTGATGGACTGCTTCATGATACATTTAGAAATATAGAGGATGATGCAGGGCATGAAGAAGGAGTGAGAGAAGGACTATCTGAAGATGCAAAGAGATTTTTTAGATTAGTCGAAAAAGGGAAAAAAGAGTTATATTCAGGGTGTGAGAACTTCAGCAAGTTGAGCTTCGTCATTCGATTATACATACTTAAAAGCCTGCATGGGTTGAGTAATGTGGCATTTTCAGATCTGTTAGACTTGTTAAAATAAGCTTTTCCCTTTGCTCAACTGCCTGAGTCTTTCAATAAGGCTAAAAAATGATAAAAGATCTGAGTCTTGGTTATGATAAAATACATGCATGTCCCAACGATTGCATGCTATTTTGAAAGACAAGGCAGAGGCAGATAATTGCAGTGTGGGTGGGTCTTCTAGATAGACAAATGTTAGTGACATTTCGATTAGTGCAACCTCTAAAATACCCATAAAGTTTTTGTGATACTGTCCTTTGAAGCCTAGGCTTCAAAGAATGTTTATGTGTGTTGAAACGGCAGGTGCAATGAGATGGCATGCTACTGAACGAACTAATGATGGGTATTTAAGACACCCTGCTGATGGAGATGCTTGGAAGCATTTTGATTCTTTGCATCCAACCTTCTCGAATGATCCTCGAAACGTCAGGTTGCGTCTTTCAAGTGATGGGTTCAATCCATTTCGAACCATGAGCATTTCTCATAGCACATGGCCAGTTATGTTGATGAACTATAATTTGTCACCGTGGATTTACATGAAGCTGGAATATATAATGCTGTCAATGATCACTCCAGGTCCATATTCTCCAGGAAATGATATTGATGTGTACCTACAACCATTAATTGACGAATTGAATGAGCTACGGGAATTTGGGGTAGAAACATATGATTATCATTCAAAGGAAACATTTCAAATGTGTGCAGCCTTATTATGGACAGTTAGTGATTTTCCAGCGCTAGCAATGCTGTCCGGATGGAGCACTAAGGGGAAATTGGCATGCCCAACTTGTAATTATAACACATGCTCTCAATACCTCAAACATAGTCGTAAGATGTGTTACTTTGGTCATCGGGCATTTTTGCCTCCTGATCACCCATTTCAAAGAGACAAGAAATTATATAACGGTGCGGAGGATCATAGACCTGCACCTACACCACTGTCGGGTACAAAAGTTCTTGAAAAGTTGCAAGATTTCAACAATGTCTTTGGAAAGGGCCAAAAGAGAAGGCGTCGGACTATTGATGGCCCGTGGAAGAAAAGATCCATCTTCTTTCAATTACCATATTGGTCTACAAATTTGTTGAAGCACAATCTTGATGTGATGCATATTGAGAAAAACATTTTTGACAGTTTGCTTGATACTTTATTGGATATAATAGAAAAGTCAAAGGATTACATTAATTCTTGTTGTGACTTGTAAGAAATGGGGATAAGGAAGGAGCTTCATCCAGTAAAACACAATACAAGAGGAAAAGTTTATTTAGCTAAATCCTGTCTTTCCATGAAATCAGAAGAAAAAAAAATATTCTGCATGTGTTTAATAATGTAAAATTACCAAAACGATGTGCCTCAAATATGTCAAAGTGTGTAGACGTGGAAAAGATGAAAATATCAGGCTATAAGAGCCATGATGCTCATATTATGATGCATTACTTGATTCAAATTGCAGTTCAAAAAACGTTGCCCAAGAATGTTGCAGTAGTCTGAAATAGGTTGGGGAACTTCTTTAAAGCTATATGTGCAAGTTTATAAAGCGGGCAGATCTAGAGGGATTGCAGGCTGAAATCAAAGAAGTTGAATATGAGCTTGAAAAGATTTTTCCTCCAAGTTTTTTTGATATAATAGAGCATTTGCCTATCCATTTGGTAGATGAATTTAAGTTGGGTGGTCCAAATCATCTTCGTTATATATAGTCTATGGAGAGAGAATTATGCGAGTTGAAGGACTTTGTTCGCAATTAATTTAATCCGAAAGCATCAATTATAGAGGGGTTTGTTATCCAAGAGTGCTTGACCTTTTGTACGAGATACCTACATGATGGAGTGAAGACAAGATTCAGTAGGTACCAAACTAATCAGGATGACGAGGATGCTGAACAAGAGCAAGATGATCTACCAACTATATTCCCTAAGATAGGACATGCAATTGGAAAAGAGAAGAAAACAAAAGAAAAGTCTTTGAAGATTGATTAACAGTTATCAAGTGAAGCACATCGATATGTTCTGTTCAATACCGGAGATGAACAAATAGAGAATTTTATCAAGTAAGTTTTTATATTTTGAACTTTATATATTTTGTTATTGTACTGTACAATTCAATATAAATGTTTGATGGTTGTATTTGAATTATTCATACTTGAAGGGAACATAAGACTTTAATTGAGGGTAGTATTAGATCAAATGCATGGACAAGAGCAAGGATTCATAGTCCAGAATTCGGCAATTGGTTAAAAGAGAAAGTTAAAACTGCTGAAGTTCCTAATCAGTTAAGATGGCTATCTAAAGGGCCTAATAGGGTGGCAACCAGAAGCTATATGGCATACTTTGTTAATGGATACCGATTTCATACATTAAATCAAGATTCTACACGGAAGTCTCAAAATAGTGGAGTGTCTTTGGCTGCGACAACTGACAGTTTTGCTAGTGCTCGAGATCAGAATCCCATTGATGGAGAGGTTATGTATTATGGTACTATTGAATATATTATTGAACTTGATTACTATGGTTATTTTGGTGTTGTTCTATTTAGATTTTCTTGGTTTCATAATGAAAAAGATGAGTATGAGTTGACCCGTGTGTACTTCAACAGATTACGTAGTACGGATGACCCTTTTGTGTTGGAATCTCAAGTGCATCAAATTTACTATATGGAGGATCCAACTGAGACAGATGTTTACTATGCACGAAAAAAAGTCCCTGTCGATTTGTATAGATTGGAGGAAGAAAATTATCCTAATATAGGAGAAACATTTTGGAGGGAGCCTACTGAAGACATTGGTCCCTCAAACAGAGTACCCGATGATGACATTAGATGGTCAAGAGAAGATATCCCTATTGATGTTATTGATATTCCATATGATGCACAATATTCAAAAGATGCAATTATGAAAACATCAGAAGAGGAGGATGATTATGATGATACTGATTGGGATTGGATAGAGGCGGTTGATTAAATAACAAATTTAGAACTTTTATAGCTTGAATATTTCTGTAAAAGCTAGCTGTTTAGTAAACTTGTTTTTCTGTAATATTTTGTCTCCTCTAATTGACACTTTTATCGATTTGATTATCTCTTTGACTGTAGATTAGGATCTTGTACTGGTGCTACCTCTCCGGTAGACTTTTCATCGTAAACTCAACCTAATGGTCCTTATTAATCGTATCTATTTAGTTCAAATTAAAAGAAACTTTTGAACTTGGTGTAAATATATATTGATCATGTGTTTTTAATTTATTTTGAGTGATTGATAAAGGACTTTTGAAAGAAATACTTTGATTATATTTCTTATATGTATCTCATTATTCAATATTTATCAGTTCTTTTTTCCGATAGTTTTGTTATAAGCTTCTTAAATTTTACAGGAGATTCAATATTTGGTGTGCGAGCTAGCTAGTGAATCATTGAAGGCAGTATCGACATCAGTACCGATTGACTATACTTACTGAAAGGTTTGTGTTGCTATCTAATTAACTATATGCAGAGTTATTTTTATTGGTGGTTGTGGAAATTGAAAATTGTGGCATTAGAGTGGTTTGAGACTGACTATACTACTGCTAGCCTAATTGTTATTTGAGCCATTTGTAAGTTTCTTTTGAGGCTAGTTATTAGTAAGACTTAATATAGGAACAACAGGTTTAAGCTTATTTTTAAAAGGATGGCAGACTAACACTTTCACTGTATTTTAATTTCTGCATATTGATTGCTCTAAAATATTGCACCTGTTGATTCGAATTTAAGCCTCTTGCACTATTTCTTTTAATTTTCACAGCTTGAACTACAGTTATCACTTTATTAGTATGATGCTTACGTATAATATTGTTTTGCTAGATTCAGTAGTCATGACTCCAAGAAAAAATAGTAATCTGAAAGGAAGGAAATATGTGACGGTTGGAAGTCTTATATCCATGGCTTCCAAACGGCTTTTGTCATTGAGAAATGATGAACAAATTGTGTGTCAAAAGTATTCTGTTGATCTAGTAGTGCAAGCTATAAAGGAACTGGTTCCTCGAAAAACTTCCCTTCTGAATGCACAAGATATGCAGGAACAAGTGCCTCAAAAGTCTCCTCGAAAGTTTGCATTTCTGAAAGCAAAATCTTTACAAGCACAAGTGCCTCGAAAGTCTCCTCGAAAATCCATCACTCTGAAAGCACAAGCTGTACAGAAGCAGGTGCAATAAATGTCTCAGAATTCTTCCAACGTAAAAGCACATGCTGTGCAGGAAGCAAATCAGCAGGTGACTCAGAAATGTTCCATTGTAGAACCACAGGCTATGCATCCACCAATGCAACACGTGACTCAGAGTTCATCCACTCTCAAAGCACAAGTTGTTCAGGAACAACTGTTAAAAGAACTGCCTATGATTTTTTCCACTGTAGTAACATAATTTGCAGAGGAACAGTTGCAACAAGTGCCGAGAGATTCTTCCACTCTAGAAGGAGAAGATGTATAGGACCAAATGCAAAAAAAATCACTGAATTCTGAAGAAAATGAACTATGTGGAGAAAAAGGCAAGCACATTTAAATTTACTATTAAATATTGAGACATATTTCATTATAAAATTAGCTTACGTTGTCTCATTATATGTTGTGTTTAATTCTGCTTCATATTATTGTAGGTCCTTTGAGTAAAAAAAGAAGAAGAGGAAATACCATAATGCAGCATGTACATGCGCGAAAAGATCGTAAACTCATTTTTCTGAATAGCTACAAACAACCGGTTGGTCCTACGAAAGAATTTGTAGCAGAGTTGGGTAGCTTTCTTGGAACTTTGTCAAGAAATGCAATGCTTTGTCCGCTTCATATACACAAGTGGAATCATGTGGATACAAAAAATGACTTGTGGGAATATACCCTGGTTTGAGTTCTTACTTTTCTAATTTTGGTTAAGAGTATTTGGTACTTTTTATATTACTAACCCAAAGAACAAATTATAGAAGAAATATAATATTCCTAATGCTGGAAAGAAGTGGGGTTTGGATGGAATTCAATCTGCTCAGAGGAAGTACAAGAATCATTTGTATAGGAAGCACTTTAAACCTTTTGATGATGACGATCTTTGAATGGCAAACAAGCCCAATGATGTTTCATAATATTATTTCATGGATCTTCACAAATATTGGCACTTTGACGAGTTCAAGGTTAGATCATGCACACTTTAAGATTGTTCTATATCATGCATATCGATATGTTAGATCATAATATAATAAAACACACTATTCTAAAACTGTAGTAAGACAGTTATTGTGAATAAAATAAAACAAGAATCTGATTACTTGATTTATTTATATTCGCATTGACTATTTTAACTGCTCTTGATTTACTGTATAAGTAGATTTGATGGCTCATTTATTTGCAGAAAATGAGTGAAACAAATACCAAGAATCCACAAAAATTGAAGAATCCACATACTTCTGGTAAAACAAGATTTGCTATGATACGTGATCAATTGGTTTGTTCTCTTCTTAATCTGTTATTAAATATAAGCTTGATTTCATTAAGAGTTTTTTGATACTAACTTTTATGTAATTAGACAAAAGAGAAGGAAACCACCGGTGAAGTTTCACTTAAAGAAATCTTTGTGGCTACAAGAAAAAGAAAATCTGATCGAACATACAAGGACACTGATGAGGATACGATCAATAAAATTGTATTAATCATCTTTATTGTTGACATTGTTTAGTTGTTCTTATATAGGATCAGTTTTATTTACTTAAATTCTCGTCATTTAAACTTGATTTATAGGCTGAAATGGAGAAACTTCAAAGTCATGAACAAAGTGAAGATGTCAGTCTATCAGTTGATGCTTGTGCAACTGTCTTGGGACCTGAACATACAGGATTCGTGAGATTATATGGGCGAGGAGTTACTAAAACTACCTTGAAAGGGAAGGGACATCTTCAACCCTCTGCAAGTGCTACCACTTAGAAGCAACAAAAATTGGATGACTTGGAAGATAGGATGCTGGAAAAATTAGAACAACAAAAAAGAAGCATCCGCCATGAAGTTACGGTTGACATCCTTGGATGAATTAATTGTATGTACCCTGGGCTTTAATTGGATGCTGACATGTTGGCAGCAGGTTGTAATCAGTCACAGTAAGAAGATATCGAACGGATTAATCGGCCATCTGCCAGTAGCAACAATCAAGGTATGATTCTCCTCTTCTTCTAAATCTTCATATTTTTCTTCTTCTTTTTCTTAGAATTATTAATACTAGCATTATTCATAGCTATAATTCTGGAAGGTGCTGGCAAATATTTTTCTTTCCTTTTTCTCTTTTGGTTTTGATACATCTGCCTACTTTCCCAAAGATGTTGTCAAATGAAATGGTTATATGGTTATGTTCTGGTAATTGGTTATATGGTTATGTTCTGGTAATTGGTTATATGGTTATGTTCTGGCAATTGGTTATATGGTTATGTTATAAAATTCAAGGTTAAATTATATGGTTATGTTTTGGCAATTGGTTATATGGTTATGTTATCAAATTCAAGGTCAAATTATATGGTTATGTTCAGGAAATTAAGACGATAGAGTTTGAGAAATGGTTATATGGTTATGTTGTCAATAAAGTTACCAGTTTTCAAAAAAAATATGGTTATGTTGTCAAATTCAAGATCAAATTATATGGTTATGTTCTGAAAATTAAGACGATAGTGTTCGGGAAATGGTTATGTTGTCAAATTCAAACCATGTCATGGGGTAAATGTGATGTAATGTATCCTATATTTTGACTTATTTTCAAAGTCTTTGTCTAACTGAAGTATGTTTAATATGTATCTTCACATACATACATTTGGTAATGACTACTGTTAGCAACTTAAGGAGCTCTTAAAAGTTACTTATATTATGTCGCGTTTAATCTTGAAAATCGATTGAATTTTGAGATTTAACAGTCCGATGCTACTATAAGGATGATGATTTGTGTTTCTACTGAATATATATGCTTCCTAAAGGGGCTAAGTTGATCCATCTGCAAGGCATAGTTAGTGTTTTAATTGTATATTGAATAGTTTCTAATGTTACTTGGCTTAAAGTGTATGTCTCATCTTAAAAATGAGAGTAGAAGGTTAACATGTGAGATCTCTTCAGCCTTGGCCTTTAGATTTTTGTTGAGTAACTGAAGTATTGAACTGCTACTAAAGCTTAATTGAGTAATTGAACTTCATAGTTTGTTTTTTGATGTACAAATTTAAGTTCAAAATCTGTACTTTGGGAGAACTATGGGGTGGGGTAGGAGGATAGGAATTTGTGGTAATGCATCTGTTAAAAGCTTGACTTTTGCTTTTAGGTATTGAAGTATATTTTGCACTCGACCTAGATATTTCCAGTATGTTAAACTGCATATTTGTTCTAGTGTTTTGCTGGTACTTAACATGCATTGTATAGGACTTTGTGGTAATGCATCTGTTAAAAGCTTGACTATTGCTTTTAGGTGTTGAAGTATGTTTAGCATTAGGCCCATTTCCATTATGTTAAACTGTATATCTGTTCTAGTATTGTTTTGCTGCTACTTAACATTCATTGACAATTCTAGTTCAACTCCAATCAGAACTTTTAACTTCTAAACCTGTGAATTGAGATTGTAATATTTGGATAACTTCTGGATGTTAATAAACTGTGGAATTGACTAAGATCCCGTATACTTTTTGGATCAATGTTTTTGAAAGCCTAGATGTTAATAAACTGTGGAATTGACTGCCTATCTTTGACTAAATTTCCAGTTTCAACAGATACATAAATAAAATTGGTTTATAACTTATATGTATCGACTTTTGTAGGTAGAGATAATGATCAGGGAGATGATGCAAGCATTGATGAAGAAGACATGCCTTGAGATTTGGTTGCAAGTTGTCAAAACTTTTGTCGGATCAACTTTTTTGTTAACATTATGAATCTTCACTTTTTGTTCACTGTACAGTTGAAACATGCATGTGCCAACTGTGTATATTTTGCCTATATATGGATCAGTTAAGACTGATGATTTGTATGTTTTGCGCCCATGGCGGATGACACACTATGACTGGGTTGTTTTGTATATTTTGCGCTAATGGAAGATGATATTATGTGACTGATCCTTTATTTAAAATTATGATCATTCAGTTTCGTTTAGTAATTATCATCTTTTGTGGTATATTCAATTTTGTGATTTTAAATATTTATATTTACAGCCCAGTCTATTGGAACAAAGATGAATTATTCCAATGGGTAATAGAGAACTGTTGCAATAGCTTTTTGTAAAGCACATGCTATCAATTGTTGGAACATATAAGAACTGTTACAATAGGTAAAATATAACCGTTGCTGTAGCATTTTTAGTCACTGTGCAAACCCATTGCAATAACAGTAATAACTGTCACGATTGATCTCAAAAATTCATTGCAACATTGATAAAATAACTGTTCCAAAACAATAATAACCGTTGTAATTGATCTAAAAATTTCATTGCAAAATAGACAAAATAACTGTTGCAAAACTATAATAACCGTTGCAATTGAGCTAATTTATCCATTGCAACATAGATAATAGATTCATTGCAAATCATCAATTGTAACAGTTTTAACTGTTCCAATTGATATTTAAAATAGTCATTATAGAGGGATGAATAACCATTGCAATAGGTGTGTTTTAAGCAATGGTTTAGTGGATTGTTACCAAGAACCATTGCCATTGATCTATGGTCACGCGAGCTGGTGCGGCGGGCATAACCCCCATTGCCATAGTATAACTGCTACAGTTTTAAGGCCTACAGCAACGTAGTGTTGTGTACTGATTCTGCACTTGCATTTCTTTTTGAGAGTGCATGCAATCTTCTGATGGCTGACGCGCGACCTCACCTTTAGTCCAAGCACTTTCAGACATCAAGGATGAGATGCTTCGATTGAGCTACCTTGGTTTTTTTCTATTTAGTTATAGCCCACTTTTTTTGGGCTTAAACTCTTGCCTTTTGGGGGTTGCATCCCTATATTTTCTAGACAATTTGGTAGAATATTTTGGTATGATGACTTTAAGATTCTAGGGAGGATGTTTCCATAGTTTTATGAAATGTATTTGAGATTTTATTGCTAGTTTTATTTATGCTTTAGTTTTAAGCTTCTAGGATGATTAAGTATTGAGTCAGAATTGGTCCGGGGGGTATTGGGTGGGTGCCACTCATGGCGGTCTGGGTCATGACAAAGATGGTATCAGAGCCCTAGGTTTACTGATCTCATCGTACCAAAACATGTCTAGTAGAGTCTTGCGGAATGGTGTGGAGACGTCCGTACTTTTCTTCGAGAGGCTATAGGACTTTATTAACTATCTCTTCTTTCTTCCTTTGTCCTATAACTTGATTCCAATTGGTATCTGGTGATACAAATTGGAATCTGATTTCGTTCACTCTTCTGTCCACAGATGGTTAACACAAGGAACAATGGAGCGAGAGCAGCGGTCCTAGCAGCGGGCATGACTGTCAGAGGTAGAGAAAGGGGAAGGGGCAGGGGCAGGGGCCGAGGTAGGGCAAGACCCGCCAGGGGTGGTTCTCAAGCGGCTGCAGGAGCACATGAAGCGACCCCTCCCCTACCCCAGGATTAGGTTGAAGAGGAGGTCGAGGTTGCTGTTGAGGAGGGTGTAGAGCAGGCGGAGGCAGCACCGGCTAGAGGTGCAAACCTTCCCCTATCACACCCGCAATATTTCAGCAAGTGTGGTCTTTCCTGAGTGGGCTGGTTGGTGCTGGAGCCAACCCCACGGGGACAACGGATCATGTTCCGGGTACTCAGCCAACAGTTACTACAACTCCTAGAATAGATGCAGCGTTGGGTACAGACGACTTCTTCCGACCAAAGCAGGGTTTGGTTATGATAGGGAATGAGAACGAGATGCTGACCAAGTTCCTTAATCTGAAACCTCCTACGTTTCAGGGTACTGAAAAGGAAGATGCTTATGAGTTCATATTGGATTGTTATAAGAGGCTGAGCAAGCTGGGCATTGTGTAACAACATGGGGTTGAGTTTGTCACTTTTCAACTGTAGGGTGATGCTAAGGAGTGGTGGAGGTCTCATGTAGAATGTCAGTCATCTGTTTTGCCCCCACTGACTTGGGAGCAGTTTCATGCTCTCTTCTTGGATAAGTATGTGCCTCATACTTTGAGAGATCGCAAAAAGAATGAGTTTCTTTCTCTCGAACAGGGTAACATGTCAGTCTCTGCTTATGAGGATAAGTTTCATGCCTTGTCTTGTTTTTCTACACAGTTGTTGGGTTCTGAGGAGTAGCAGATTCGATTATATGTGAAGGGTTTGAATACAGATTTACAGGTGTTATCGGTGCACATGACTTCAATAGGGAAGGGCTTTAATGAGGTCACAGACTATGTTAAAAAGTTAGAAGGGGTCAAGCAGGTCGGGCAGGCTAAAGTGTTAGCCAAGAAGCCCCGTAATGATGGGAATTATAGTGGTTCATACTCCAGGGTCCACAATCAGCAGGTGTACTCTGCCCGTACTATTCATTCAGCTCTGCCAGCTGCTACATGTGGTTATCTGGGAGCTAATTAACAGTTTTCAGCTCCTAGAGGCCAGGGAGCTTCTTACACGTCTACCAGCAGGCCTACACTTGATCGTGGTTATTTTCATTGTGGTGATCTGGGCCATTTTAAGAGGCAATGGCCTCACAGACAGACTGGTCATCAGGCTCAGCAGCAGTCTAAGGATGTGGTATCAGCAGGTAGAGGTGGCTATGCTAGAGGTCGTCCACAGGGTGGACGAGGCAACTTCCAGGGAGGTCGAGGAGACAGAGGGACTAGAAGCGCGGGTAGGGGTACGGCCCAGCCAGCCAAAGAAGTTACCCGGATTGTTGACCAGGCTCACTGTTATGTTTTTCCAAAGAAGTCTAAGGTGGAGGCATCAGACACAGTGATCACAGGTATAATTCTTGTCTGTGATAGGATGACTTCGGTACTTTATGACCCAAGTTCTATATATTCATACGTGTCTGCGAATTTTGCTTTGGGTATGGACTTGATTTGTGATATCCTTGATTCCCCTATCCATGTTTTCACCCCGGTTGGAGAGTCTGTGATTGTAACTCATGTTTATCGTGCTTCTCCTGTCGTATTTGTGGGGTTGCATACTTGGGTAGACTTGGTATTCTAGAAGTAGTAGACTTCGATATCATTTTGGGCATGACCTGGTTATCTCCTTATTATGTTGTATTGAATTGTAACACCAACACTATGGCTCTAGAGATTACGGGTAATGATAGGCTAGAGTGGGAAGATGTGTACAGGCCTAAGCCGGTTAAGATCATATCTTTTATTCGGTCTAGAAAGCTAGTGGGGAGAGGGTGTTTAGCCTTTTTGGTTCATCTCCGGGATGATAGTGTGGAGTCCCCATCTATTGATTCAGTTTTGGATGTTTCAGAGTTTCAGGAGGTATTCCTAGTGGATCTGCCTTGTATGCCTCCGAACAGGGATATTGACTTCTGTATTGACTTGGAACAGGGCACTTGCCCAATTTCCATTCCTTCATATCATATCACTCCGACAGAGTTAAGGGAACTTACGACTCAGCTTCAAGAACTCCTAGATAAGGTATTTATCCATCCCAGTACTTTGCCTTAGGGGTGCTCCGGTCTTGATTGTGAAGAAAAATGATGGTAGTATGCGTATGTGCATAGACTACATGCAGTTAAACAAGGTTACCATCCGAAATAAGTACCCTTTACCCCGTATTGATGATTTTTTTGACTAGTTACAAGGTGCATCTATATTTTTTAAAATTAACTTAAGGTCGTGGTACCATCAGTTAAAGATTAGGCCCGATGATATTCTTAAGACTACTTTTTGCACTCGGTATGGGCCTTACGAGTTCTTAGTGATGTCTTTTGGGTTGGCTAATGCACCAGAAACATTCATGAGTTTGATGAATGGGGTATTTAAGTCTTACTTGGACTCGTTTGTCATCATTTTTATTGACAATATTTTGATATACTCCAAGAGTAGGGAGGAGCATGCCGAATATCTCCGTATTTTCTTAAAAATATTGAGTCACCAAAAGCTTTATGCAAAGTTCTCCAAGTGTGAATTTTGGTTGACTTCAATCGCATTCTTGGGACATATAGTGTAAGAAAAGAGGGTGATGGTGGATCCCCAGAAGATTGAGGCAGTCAAGAGTTGGATCTGGCCTAGCTCTATAACTGAAGTAAGGAGTTTTGTTGGTCTTGCAGGCTACTATCATAGGTTTGTCAAGGACTTTGCATTTATTGCTACTCACTTGACAAGGCTAACTTAGAAAGAGGTACCATTTGTGTGGTCCAACAAGTGTGAGGAGAGCTTCCAAAAGCTCAAGACACTTCTGACCACGGCTCCTATTTTGTCTTTGTTGGTTAAAGGTAAGGACTTTATTGTTTATTGTGATGCTTCACATTCTAGTTTGGGTGTTGTATTGATGCAGGACAGGAATGTGATAGCCTATGCATCCAGGCAGTTGAAAGTTCATGAGAGGAATTACCCAACCCATGACTTAGAGTTGGCAGCGGTGGTGTTTGCACTCAAGATTCGGAGACACTATCCTTATGGTGTCAACTGTGAGGTGTCACTGATCATCGTAGTTTGCAGCATATTTTTACCCTGAAAGACTTGAATCTAAGTCATAGAAGGTGGGTAAGGCTAATGTAGTGGAAGACGCATTGAGCCGAAAGACAGTTAGCATGGGTAGTTTGGCTTGTTTGGGGGTGTCCAAATGACGATTGGCAAGGGAGATTCAAGCTTTGGAATCTAGGTTCATGCACTTGGGTATTTCAGAACAGGGTGGGGTGTTGGCCAGTATTGAGGTCAAATCCACATTCATAGAAAAGATAAAGGCCAAACAGTTTCAAGATTCATAGTAGAGCAGGCTTCGGAGCAAGGAAATATCCGGTGTGTCCGGGGATGCCATGTTAGATTCTAGCGGCGTGTTAAATTTCAGAGGAAGGATTTATGTTCCTCGGGTTGATGACATCATTCCAAAAGTCTTAGTAGAGGCTCATGGCTTGCAGTGTTCGATTCATCCGGGTGTAACCAAGATGTACTGGGATTTGAGGCAGCTTTGTTGGTGGCCTGGGATGAAAAGAGACATAGCTAATTTTGTGTACAAATGTCAAAATTGTCAGTAGGTGAGGTATGAGCACCAAGACCTACAGGACTACTTCAGAGGATGCCCATTCCAGAGTAGAAGTGGGAAAGGATAGCCATGGATTTCGTGGTGGGTCTTCCCAAGACCTTGGGGAAGTATGACTCTATTCGGGTCATTGTGGACAGGCTGACCATGTCATCTAATTTTATTCTGATCAGGGTGGACTATAATTCACAGCAATTGGCTAAAATTTATGTGAAAGAGATCATGAGATTGCACGGAGTACCACTGTCCATAATTTCAGAAAGGGGTACACAATTTACCTCTAAGTTTTGGGGTAAGCTACACGAAGAGTTGGGCACTCAACTCACCTTCAGTACAACATTCCATCCCCAGACTGATGGTCAGTCGGAGAGGATGATGCAGGTATTAGAGGACATGCTGAGAGCATGTGTGATTGACTTCGGGGGTCATTGGGACCAGTTTCTACTATTGTGTGAGTTCTTATACAACAATAGCTACCACTCCAGTATCGACATGGCACTGTATGAAAGGAGTTATAGGTCACCTATAGGCTGGTTTGAGGAAGGTGATGTAAAGCTTTTGGGTGTGTACTTGGTAAGGGAAGCACAAGAAAAGGCGAGAGGCATTCAGACCAAGTTCCTAGAGGCCCAAAGCAGGCAGAAGGAATATGCATATCGCAAGGTAAGGGACATGGATTTTAATATTGATGAACAAGTACTATTGAAGGTGTCACCAATGAAGGGAATTATGCATTTTTGTTAAAAGGGAAAGCTCATCCCTCGGTTCATCGGACCGTTCAAAGTTCTTGAGATTGTAGGGCTAGTGGCTTACAGGTTAGCATTGCTGCCCAGTTTGTCGAGTGTCCATCCGGTATTTCATGTATCCATGCTAAAGTGATACCATGGGGATAGGGACTACATCATCAAGTGGGATGAAGTGTTATTTGATAAGGATCTTCGCTATAAAGAGGAGCCGGTTGTGATTTTTGATCGGGACATCCAAAAATTAAGGACAAAGGTGATCAGTATGGTAAAGGTTCAATAGAAGTATCGTCCGATTGAGTAAGCCACTTGGAAAATCAAGAAGGACATGTAGGACAAGTACCCTCACTTATTTAAGGATTCAGGTACTACACTTTTCTTTATTTATTTCCATAATTTTGGGTTGGATCATTTGGGGATGACCGATGGGTAAATTGGTATCTGTTGTAATGATTGGGTTTGTCATTGCGGGTAGATTTTTTGTGCCAAGTTTTAAGTCAAAAAACTTCTTTATTTGGGGGTTGGAAATTCTAGGCTAGGCTAGTCTCGCCCAGTTTTGGAGTGAGGTATGGTCTAGGAAAATCCGGGTAAGGATTGGATAACGTGTCTTGATTCGAGCTAGTTTTCTATTTAGCAAAGACATAAAAGAGACTGGGTGACTTTTTGGAATCGAATTCGGGTGAGTAGAACTCTCGGTATCGAGGTTAACGTGAAGGGGTTATTCTGGAACGTCAGGAAAATGAGTGTGTTATAAAATGGACCAATTTGGGGGACTTTATGACTTTCTGTCCCATGTCAACTACCGTAGCGGTTGACATACTGCCATAGCGACCTCAGCCATAGCAGAGAAAATACCGCTACAGCGGAAGTCAACGCCAGTCAGCCTCCACCATAGAGGTCGATTCTACTACGGCGGTACCGCTATAGTAGAGTGGACCACTATCCGATTTTCCTCCGTTTTCCATTATTCTTCATCTCAAAGGTAACGATTCTACTCCTTAAAATCTGTGCTATCTTTCCTACACTTTAGAATTGCTAGGGGTGGACTTGGGTGGAAGTTTGAAATGACCTAGGAATGGAAGAATCCGGGAAAAAAAGGGATTCTAGGGTGTAGAAGTTCTTAGCTGTTGTTAATTTCCTTAGGTTATGATCATGTGACCTTAATTCCCTAAGTGTATCCAAAAAAAGGGTAGGAATAGGTGAATTAATAGTGGAAAAGCCCGAAAAAGGGGTGAAATGATCATGGTTAGCCTAGGGTTTGGGATTTTGCATAGTCTGGGTAATTTGTAAGCCATACAAATTGATTTTGGTTATTGTGTATTGTTTTAGACCAAGAAATGACAAGAACTTCGGGAAACGGGAAAGCTCCGGTTGAGTAGAGCTTGGAATATTTTAAGGTAGGTGATGGTTATTGATTCCTGTATGTATTGTATGTTTGTGTACTTTTGCTTAAGTATTGTATGAGTTGTATGCTTAGGGAATGTTTGTGAATGTCTCGTTGTCCGGTAGTCAATCTTGTGAAATGAACTGCTTTTGTTTGCTTGTGGGTTTTACAAGTATGTGTGTTCATTAATTGTGATTGATTGGACTGGTTTGACATTAAATTGGCTCGGGTATCACGCCTGGTACAGAAATTACTAATGGTTGGCTCGGATACCACGCCTAGTATGGGTATACTACTGGTTGGCTCGGGTACCACGCCTGGTATGAGAAATTCATAATGGTTAGCTCGGGTACCACACCTGGTATGAGTTTATTTCATTTCATTGTTGTTTCCTTTCGATGGTTCCATGAGTGGACCGGGTTGTGTTACTGAATTTTGATATTGCATATGGTCCTTGAGAGGCCAAATTATTGTTATATTCAATTATGAATTGGTCTTGGTGTAGACCGGGTTGCATGCTTAACACTTAGGTATTGTTAGGCGGATCCCAGGGCAGGTTCGGGCTAAGTAAAAAGGAATGTTTATTGTGTTGTTATTGAATGTTGTCAATGGTTTTGAAGTGGATTACATATGGGGAAAAGCTGGGAGAAGACTTGTAGTCTAGAAATATCTATTGGCTTGTTCACATGTTTCCTATGCTTTTACTTGGCTTTAGTTGTTGTTCATATTCTGTTTACTTGGAATTGCCTGATGATCCTACCAGTACACGGTGGTTGTGTACTAATTCTGTACTTGCATTTACTTTTGTGAGTATAGGTAATCTTTCAGTGTCGGACGCGCGACCTCACCTTTAGTCCCAGCGCTTTCAGACATCAAGGGTGAGCTGCTTCGATCGAGCTACCTTGGTTTGTTTCTATTTAGTTATAGCCCACTTGTTTCAGGCTTAAACTCTTGCTTATTTTGGGTTGCATCCCTGTATTTTCTAGACAATTTGGTAGAATATTTTGGTACGATGACTTTCAGGTTCTAGGGAGGATGTTTTCGCAGTTTTATGAAATAGTATTTGAGATTTTATTGCTAGTTTACTTTATGCTTTGGTTTTAAGATGCTAGGATGATTATGTTTTGGGTCAGAATTGGTCCGCTCATTCGAGGGTATTGGGTGGGTGTCACTCAGGGCAGTCTGGGTCGTGACAAGGATATATATTATAGAGAGGACAACGTTTGTGAATCATAAAGGCACCTTTTAAAAGGAAATAGAATTCATTAGTTGATATTAAATAGAGAACTAAAATATCATAATTCAAGGTGACATAAAAGTCAACAACTAAAGGAAAATATCATAATTCTGTCATCTACACTGTCTATGAAGCCTCTAAAGTAAAATAAAACAATGTATACCTGTACAAGGCCCTGGCATAACTTAATAACTGAGAACAACTAAATAATTCTATACTAAGGCCCCAGAAAATTGGGAGGATTCACAAATAGCTAAGAGCGATAACATAATGATGCGCCTGACCCCAAACCTGTTTACCTAAAGTTGCATTATAAAAGAATGCAACATCAAATGATGTTAATACATTGAATGTATGGTATGTAAAATGGCAAGAAATAATATATTCATACATATAAGAAGAAGGTACAACCTGAGATAAGTAGAATATGATAGAAACATAAGCTTGAAGCATATCTATGGAAAGATTTAGTATTTTCATTCTCTTTTGGTTTATTATGAAAGTGAGGGGTATAACCCTCACAATTATACATATCTACCAACAGCGTTGCAAGCTCTTTGGCCCCAATTTAACCGAAGGGCTCGTTGAGCTCCCTGCCCCCGAATTAAATGGGGGACTCGCCTGAGCAACCTAGCCTCAATCAAAATGGGGGACTCTATTTGAGAACTCTGTCCCTAATTTTAATAGGAGGATTATATATAGCTAGTATATTTGACTAAGCACCCTGGCCCTAATTTAAATGGGAGACTCTTTTTGAGCACCCAAGCCCCAATTTTAATGGGGGGCTCAGATATAGTTGGTAGATTAGCCACTTTAGTCTCATAATCATAAGTTATATTATTCACTAATATCATAGAGGATTCATGGGAGGTAAGTATCATAATTCATCTTGCCACAACTCATAAGTTATAGATTCTCATACCTTTATGAAGAGTAAGGTTTTGGGATGTTCATGTCGCTTTACCATAATTTATGGTTGAAGAGCTCATATAATCATGTTAAGAGCATAATCAACGAGTTCATATCATAGTTTACGGGACATGCATTCTTGAAAAGAGTTCATCATTTAGAGATTCATAAGGATCATTGAATTTCACAAAGATCATAAGATTTCATACCAATCATATGTTTCATGAGATTCATAATTTCATTAGGCCCATAGACTTCATAAGATTCATAGATTCATTATTCTTTTGGGAAAATTATGAGATTTGGTACATAAGCTTGGATTACATACCTTTCATTAATATTCGTGAATTTATAAATACATGTAGGAGGATCCATAGAAATCAAATATCATAGGGTTATCATGAGATAGGAGACATGAGTAGAGATTACATGAGGTTTTCTTAAAGAATTGAATAGATATCATAATCATTAGGATTTTTTCAAACCCTAGTTTGTTCATGAAAGTAATTCTTTATGGAGGAAATAAACTCATAGGAATGACATAGATAGTATAACCTTTCATACCTTGAGAGGAAATATAACTTGGATGAAGAACTTATGGATTCCCTTGCTTGAGATTTTAAAACACTTTTGTGAGTTTGGGGAAAGAAGTGAGGAGTAATATGATAGTTTCTAAGTGTTTCTACTCATAGAGAAGGATTTTAAGTCATCGGTAGGGTTTATAAAATACAGGTAGGATGGAAATGCCCCTACTAGGAATGAGAGAAAGAAAAAGAAACAAAAATCCGACTGCGATGGGCTTGGAGCATCGCACCACCCAATTCCCCAACCTGATAAAAATAAACTTTTAGAAGTTTTGGAGTTGGGGGGTGTGCTGGCCATCACCCTGGCCTGCTTATGCCTTGTAAAATTTGTAACTTTTTACTCAAAACATGAATTGATGAGCAGTCGATGGCGTTAAAAAATAGACTCAAAAGCCTTTAATTTGGTAGGTATTATTCCATGTAACTCTTTATACACTAGGAGGAATAATTATTTGAATTTGAACCTAAGTAAAAAATAATAATTCATCCCGTTGATAATAGAAAGTTGCGATAAATTTATCAAATTAATATTTTTGTAAAGGAATGGTGTGAGTTAAAATTGTGGGGTTTGATTTTAAGGGTATTTGAATATACTATGAGTATGAAATATAGCCAAGGAAAGCTTCCAGAGTACCTCGTCATGATGAGACTGAGCTCATCGCAGTGGTTCGTCATAGCGAAGGACGGCCTATTGCGATGAAGCATCTCTCATCAGATGAGGGCACGAGACAGAAATTGGGATTAAACCTGTTCAGCTCTTAAAAACCTTTTCAAAAGGAGTCATTCTCCTAAAAATGCCCCAACTCTCTCAATGCTAGAAAAGTAAGAAAAGTAAGGAAGAGTTCTCAGAAAAAGTGTGGAATTCCTCTCCCCATCGTGGTGACCATTCCTCCATGATTCTTGGGATACTGTCTTGGACACCATGATTATATATACATATATGCATGCATTCATCAGACACAGGCCTCAGAGCCTAGTTGCATTTATTACGGTTAGTATGTTCACTATGAAATGGATACCACACCGGTACAGTATATAGACACATAGGGTCCCCTGCAGGTCAGGGCTAGTGGGTAAAAATACAACCCATAACTTGTGTGTACATATTCTTGCATTTATCACTGTATATGTTGTTGCATTATCATTATATGCTTCATTGTATTGCCTTATGGTCAGTCATATAACGTGGCCTTGCGATTGTGAGTAGAGTCTATAAGTACTGAATATGCTGATAAGTGAGGGGTAAATAAACTTAGTTCCCTCATGAAGGTGTTGGTGAATGTCTGCAAGTAGTCTTCAATGAGTTTAGATGAAATTGGGAACACTGTGAGGACTTAAGATCGAATGGCCCATTAGGTTGATAGTCGCTGGGTAAACTTATGTAATGTGTAATGCCTTACCAATAGGCCTAATCATGTAACCAATACTAGATGTAAATAGGAGGAAAGTAGTAGGGGTTAGAGGACACTCGAGTTTTGGAATGAAAATTAGATGACCGAGGATGGGCGAGGAGCACTTGTAGATAACTACTGCCGAATTATCTTATTATATGTTGAAGTGGTTGTAGCTTTTTTCGTTGAGGTAAGGTATAAGGTAAGGCCTGCAAGTTCATTCCTTAAAGTATTTTCCTCTTATTTTAAGCTCTTGGATGATATAATCCATCATAAATCATAAGACATGAATTCATGGAATTGTAGGCACGAGTCACATGAAACATCTGGATATGAAACATTATCATAGCCTGAGTATCTTAGTCATTTGACAAGGCGGTCCTGCTAGTCTGAATTACGAGATCCTAGAACTTTAATCCTTGAATGTTAATCAGTTATTAGGTTTATTCTACAACTTGACGGGTTCTCTTTTGCATCTAGAGTTATCCCTAAGAATACTACTTCTTCCTATTACTTAATTAACCCACTATGAGCTTCACTATGAAGTCACCAGTCACATAATGCAATTATGCACATGTACATCAACACGACATTCAAGTCTATTACTATGATAACTTCATGGTTTCTTGGAGCTAAAACTATCTAAGGATCTCTCTGAGCATACTTAAAATCTACAGGTTCACATACTTCCACAAAGATACACACCGTATATTCTCATCTAACTATAACACATTAGTAAAATCTATCTAGCATTTCACCCATACACATAAACTTAGAGGAAACAAGCACACCATACCCACCACAAAATGAGCATCCAATCTCTCCCATATTAGCCTTTACCTAACTTCTTTCACTACTATCTACCATATTATAATCGAAAGTGACTGAAGGAATAGAGTGGTTACATGAACTGAATGATATATGAATAGAGTCCTAATGCTTGACTGTAAACATGTAGTATGAACTGAGCATCATTAATAAGGGCATGATCATCGAGGATAAAAGGGATACTATTTAATCTTGACTCATACTTTGCGTGACCTTGTCCCTCAAAATGATGCCTGAGGAATCAAGTGCAATGGGCGTGAATACTTCACATACTGAACATATAAGTCATGAATAGAGAGTTGTTCTGAGCATAAAAGTATCATAGCCATCCATCACCATTATGGGTGAGCTTACATATGACTTAGGGAAAGAAAATTAGAAGCACGAATCATTCAAGAAATATAATCTGAGCACATACATGACGTAACTTGGTTTATCAGCTATCAAGGCATATACTAAGGTCTAAGTTCATAGGACTTAGCATACTGAGAGGTACGAGTTCACATATAATGAGCTTCATAACATAGAGCATAAATTCATGGAATTATAGAGTAATGCTGGAATCCTGTCTTAAGTGATTTCTTCTTATTTTAGGAATTGGGCATGGACGTGAATCCGTATAGAGTTCATGAACCCTAGTCATAGGCATGGAACAAATACGTAAGACATGAGTACAGTGCCATCTTGACTGAAGTGCAAGGGATATGCTATAATAAGAATGGATCATTATCTCATTATAGCTCTTTTCTGGAATTATATTTTGTTTGAGTCATAAAACTCGATTTGGTTCTTCATTCTATCATCTCCCCCTTAAATCAAAGGTTGAAATTCTAAGTCTGAAGACATCTTCTCTAAACTGGGCTATAATCAAATATCTCTGCATGGTCAGGGTATCACTATGCACATGGATGCTAAATTCTTCTTTAAAGACTACAAATGTGTATAATGACTTTTTTCTAGGACTTCTTTTCGAGATAACTCCTAACTTCCTCTTTGCCTTTAAGGCTATCACTATAGGATTCATACTCTTATTGTCTTACTAATATCACACCTCCATTTTTTATCCACCTTATTCAAAAGGGTTAAAACTTACATTAAGAGACTCAACATCATCTACCTTATCTATAATCCCCTCGATTCAGGTCTTAGGGATACCATATAATACATAGCATTTGTCCACCTTCTACTACTTACTAATACTAATTTAGTCTCATGTAACATTTTGAAGCTAAAAATCTCATGCAGTAACATACCTCGTTGGGCACACATCTATCTTTCTAGAAGTCAAGGCTCTTCTTCTTTATCTAATAAGTTAGCCTCCACCCACCTATTCATCTCTAGCCCCTATATATATGTGCGTGTGTATATATATCATGCTCACACCTCCATACATATTGTAAGTTATCAACTTAAGCTCTTTCACACCCTACCTTTATTCTATTAGATCAATTTTATTATTTACCTAGTGGATACATGACTCCAGCTACATGGTTAAATCAATCACTATTCCCATCTTTAGGCTATTCTACTTCTGACTTCATATTTATGGCTCTGGAATCATTCTACTACTTATGGCTTACAATACTCCAAATCATACTATTTCTCGGGTTGTAGCACTACCTATGCATTGGGATACATACTCTCTTGCTAAGGGTGTCATCTGAATTCAATGTCTTGGGAAGGGTATGAGAGCATGTCCTATTGTAGGCTCCATGCATGATTTAAGATAACAATAGGGCTCCTCTCAAGCTCATGTAAAGCCTCTTAACTTTATGATGGCTCTATATTAGAGAACCACATTGATTAGAATCTGCACTTTGCTGCTTTTATTACCTCGAAGATGAGGAGTAGTCAGTGGAACTAGAACAACGTACGAAATTAGAATAGTTTCATTGAGTTTAACACTATCAAAAAAATTAGTGCATGAAAGAAGGGAGGTACTTTTGAATACCCTTGTAACACCCTGAAAATTAGCTTAGACCCAAATTATTTCCATAAGTATAATGGTTATTTTCCTAGTGTGGTGAGTGCTTTAAATGTGAACCATGTTCATAAGAAGCTACTATCATTAGGTTAAGTTGAAAGCACCCCAACCGATTAAGTTCGTATGTAAGATTCAACTATAGTCAACTTCAAACGATAATTACTCCTAGCATATGAAGAGTTAGGTGGCCTCATACCCACCAAATTAAAGGTCTTCAAGTTTTCTTTCCAACTATACTGACCGCGCATTAATTCGAGTTTGGAGTAAAAAGTTATGCTCAGTTTACCAGAAGGCGTCTGTCTGCCAGAGGATGACGACTCGCTGTGACGAACCATCATACTTGTGATGATTTGTCAAGGCAAGTCATCAGCTTAACCAGTAAGACCAAAATTTTTGTCATGTTTTGACAGTTTGGAGTGATGACTCGTCAAGGGTCTGATGGTTCATCACCTGAACTGTCAGACATGAATGTTCTGCGCTGTTAACTCTTTTTCAAGTGATTGTTTGGTCTTTTCCCACTCTTTAAACACCAAAACTATGTCATTTTATCTATCCTAAACTTGAATATTAAGCCTAAACTACTCTAAATCCCTCATTCCCTCAAAAATCAGATCGACACTTAGTCAAAAACAAAGAAAAGAGGCAATTTTCTTCTCCAAGGCAAGAATTAGAGTTCTTCAACTTCAGGCTCCAAACCCAAAGATTTAACCAAGGGTTTTGCTTTCAGGTATATGGGATTTCATTGAGAGTTTTCTTTCACCCTCATGCCCAGAGTTTTGAATTTCAGTATGATTTTTATAAGTTATGATTCTAGGATTCTTACCCAAACATGTGTTTTACTATGAATTCGATTTCTTGATGATTCTACATAACTACTATCCTTGTTAGAATGATTTTTCTATGAATTCCTACAAATAGATTTCAAAACCCAAGATTTTTGGGAGAAGCAAGTTTTAGCCTAATTTTACAATATTTTTCTCAGAATTTTGCTTTTCCTTCAGAATTCAGTTCAAGAGTCATCATTTAGTTTTATTTAGAAATTTATTAGTTTTCAACATTTAGTCTTTAAGAATCAGTTCAGCGTACTTAAGCCTAGACATTTAGATATGCCATCAATGATGATGAACTTAGTAAGTTTCCTGATTAGTCTGGTGTCCAGATACGCCATCAATGATTATGAACTCAGTAAGTTTCATGATTAGTATGACATCTAGATATGTCCACATGTTTTATGAACAGTTTTCAGTCATACAGTCTTTCAGAAATCACCAAGACTAATTAGGTTTTGATGTAGCATTCTAGAACTTCAGTATTTTTGAGTTATCCAGTACATCAACTTGCATATTCAGTTGGGAGTAACACTTAGTAGCGAGCAGACTATCACGACCCAAAATTGGGACATGATGGCGTCTACATAATCTCCCAGTAGACAAGCCAAAACCCAACGATGCGGAAAACAATAATAATAATTAAACTAAGGGAAAGCGGAAGATATAAATGAAAAGACAGGGCCAATAGCATATATACATACCAACGTACAAAATATACAAAAGATATCCCTAAAGTAACAGAAATAGACAAAAAAAAATACGAGAACTAGCCTAGACCTGGTGTCACTAGTACAAGAGAGACTAAGCAAGGAGTAGCTATACGACAGACTCTGTCTATCCAAAATACAAAAATATAGACACAATATACAAGATGGAAATCATGTAAAGTCTTTAAAAGCGTTAGGAGCTCACCGCGATCTGAACTGCAATAGGCCTCAAATGACATGAGGGTTAATGAGGGTGGCTCGTACTAGGTGCTGCATCAGAAAAAGATGCAGAGTGTAGTAAGAGTACCAAGACAACGGGTACCCAGTAGGCATCATAGGCCGACCGAGCACATAAAGATAATATATAAAATAAGTTATAGGAAAGTACACAAAATACAGGGATCCACCTAAATCTAGTTATAAAACTGAAAAAAGAAATATCCTAACCAACAAGAGGGCAATAATAATAAAATCAAAGCAAGTAACCAACAGTCCAAGTACGCCTAAGTCGATGCAATGCTATGAGACATGATGTGATGTATGAATGCATAATAGAATAAACCCAGAATACCGCATCAGGCACCCAAAATACCGCATCAGACTATGCATATATATATGTATGTGTGCATATAAGAAGTAAAAACTTGGAATAACGCATTGGGTGTCCGGAATATCGCATCAGACTATAAGCATATATATATGAATAAAAAATAAGGCCCAGAATAACGCATCGGGTGTCCAAAATAGTGCAGCAGACTATGAGTATGCATATTTGAAAATAGCGGAGAAAAGGGTCTGGGTATATCTCTTGGACCGGCATAAAATTAGTACTTTTCCTTTCCTTTCCAAAATCAGTAGTAAACCCAGTATAACTCTTCAAACATCCAAGAACCCTAGTATCCATAGTAAATCTCCAGTTTTAAATCCAAAAACCTCGAAAACCTTCCTTTTCTATATCGATAATATGCAATGCAATATGAGCATGAGGTATCCATAATTAGCGGAAGTAGCACACCACAAGGCAAAACAGAGCAAAATACCCTCCAAAACAAGAGGACTGACCTGGAAACTGCATCCAAATCCAAGCTATGGCCTCGGGCCTACAGTTACACACAACCAACAATTAAAGTGAAAATAGCAGAAAATCATATGGAGACCACTACTAGCATCTACTCTACCTCTAAAATATCCTAAAAGCATACTAAGGATTCTATGCTAGGCATAACAATACTACGGGCTCCTAGACTAAGGATAGCATGAGTAAATTCTAATTTATGATCCGAAAAGGCCGTAATAATATAAATCACAAGATTTAAGCCTAATACCACCTAAAGTCCAACCTAATGTTCCAGTAACATATGATATATAAAATCTAACTAAACTCAGTCTAGAAGTTAAACCGTAACTACCTCGGGGATGAACAGGAAACATGAACTATCACTCGTGTGCCTTCCCCTTCCGAACAGCCTTATACAGCTACAACACTATCAAGAACACAAACTAGGTGTCAAGATGAGAAGAATGACACCCATATAGATATATGGAAAATCGGGCCAGAAATCGAGTCGAAAAATGACCCTTGGGGCTCGTGCAATGAAATAGAAAATAAAATTTACAATTGTGCTCGCGGTGGGTTAAGGAACCCATGCTCAAAGTTTGAGAGCGAATGTAGTTTGTTTTGGGTCTCAAAACAACCCCAAAAAGCTACTAATTAAAGGAGAAACCAATGGAATTTAACGGGAATAACAACGGAAAAGAGGAGAGGGACAGAGGGGGACTCACCAGATGAAGTATGCTTAGATAAGGAGCTGGAACCGGAGCTTGAATGCTTAACCATGTAGAAATTTTGAAATATTGGAGGAGAAAATGAAGTGGACAGCTTAAATAGATGTATGGGGTCCTTCATCGTGATCACGATAGGACCCCCGCATTCGCGAAGAAGAGCGAGCCAGACTATCGCGGTCATGATAGACCAGCCACACAATCGCATAGAGCAGGACCGTGCTTGATTCATCGCGAAGAGCAACCTTCACGATCGCGTTGGTCAAGAAACTAGACCATTGTGAATACGATGGACACCTCGCGATCACGAAGACCAAAATGGTTTGCAACTTTATTGCAGCAACCAGCAATTCACAAGGCAGAAAAAGTGATCCGATGGACCCTCGAGATTCAATTGGAACCCTGTGAACACAAACCAACCATGCTACCCAACCAAAAACAACACTCTGGAATCAATGGAATCGACAAAACTCCCAATAGAGATTGTTTTAATGAAAACTGGTCCCCGTGCCCAAAACTGACTCGCAACTCAATACCTCAAAACAGGTTGAGAAGTCCCGGAACCCGAACCTAAGGTCCCTCTAGCCCAAAGTTGACATTTCGGAGCTAAGAACGCTAACAGAATTTCCATCCGAGGCTGTTTTCGTTGAATGTTGACCAAAGTCAAACCTACTAGCCAAACTGGCTTGAAGACACAAAAAGCAACACAAAACCAAACAGAAAGCACTCAGACCCAACCCAATGGTCCCACTAGACCAAAATCCCCATTTCAAAGTTAATGGAACTGTCAGAATTTGATTCTGAGCACGTTTAGCAAGAAAGTTGACCAAAGTCAAAGATTGTCTAAGTTCAAGTTCTAAAATAGGAATTGGTCATAATGATCTAACGAACGGCCCGGGCACCGAACCGTCAGTCCTGACAAGTCATAAATGACCTATAGCCGCTGAGGGAAAGCTCGAAATGCAGAAAAAGGATGAAAAAATAGAAAATAACCCAAAGTGTCATTACAACATCCACTACTAAAAGAACTTTCATCCGCAAAAGTTAGAAAAATGATAGTACCTGAAGACTTGAAAAGGCGAGGATAACGGGTCCGTATATCGATCTCGATCTCCCAAGTAGCCTCCTCGACTGGACGATGCCTCCACTAAACCTTAACTGATGGAATCTCCTTGGACCTCAACTTCCTAACCTGCCTGTCCAAAATAGCAACAAGCTCCTCCTCGAAGGCTAAGGACTCATCCAACTGAACCGACTCTAAGTGAAGCACGTGAGACTCATCCAGAATATACCACCGCAGCATAGAGACATGAAACACAAGATGCACACTAGACAGAGTAGGAGGCAAGGCTAACTCATATGCAACCTCTCCAATATGATGAAGGATCTCAAAAGGCCCAATAAACCTCGAACTGAGCTTACCTTTCCTCTCGAAGCTCATCACGCCCTTCATAAGCGATACCCTAAGGAACACACTTTTACAAATTATGAACTCTAGGTCTCAAACTCTCCAGTCAGCATAACTGTTTTGCCTACTCTGGGCAGTGCAAAGTCTCTCCTGAATAACCCAAACTCTATCCATAGAATCACGAAGCAAGTCGGTACCCCACATTCTAACCTCGAAAGCATCAAACCAACCCACCGGAGATCTGCACCGCCTACCATACAAAGCCTTAAACGGAGCCATCTGAATGATGGAATGGTAACTATTATTATATGCAAACTCTGCCAAAGCTACACACTAGTCCCACTGACTACCAAAATCAATAACATAGGCTCGCAACATATCCTCCAGAACCTGAATGGTACGCTCTGACTGACCATCTGTCTGCGGATGAAAAGTAGTGCTAAGCTCAAA
This sequence comes from Jaltomata sinuosa, assembly GCA_003996215.1. NCBI lineage: Eukaryota > Viridiplantae > Streptophyta > Magnoliopsida > Solanales > Solanaceae > Jaltomata > Jaltomata sinuosa. The sequence continues at coordinate 50,729 of QJPP01004186.1, forward strand.
TCTAGTACCCAACTCTCTCTAAATAGACCGCCAGAAGTGCGAAGTGAACTGAGTACCTCAATCGGAGATGATATAAACTGGCACACCATGCAAATGGACAATCTCCCGAATATAGATCTAAGCCAACCTCTCAGAACTGTAGGAAGTCTGAACCGGCATGAAGTGAACAGACTTCATCAACCTATCCATGATAACCCAAATAGTGTCAAATCTCCACAAAGTACGTGGAAAATTAACTACAAAGTCCATGGCAATCCGCTTCCATTTCTACTCCAGAATGGGTGGCCTCTAAGATAAACCATCAGGCCTCTGGTGCTCAAACTTCACCTGCTGACAGTTCAAGCACCTAGATACGAAAGCTAAAATATCCCTCTTCATCCCATACCACTAGTAGTGCTGCCTCAAGTTACGATACATTTTAGCTGCCCTGGGATGAACAAACTATCTAGAACAATGAGCCTCCTCCAATGTCAATCTGACCAAGTCACCAACTCTAGGAACGCAGATGTGACCCTCGATCCTCAAAACACCCTCTGAATCTAAAGTTGCCTTCCTAGCCTCAATACTCAACACCTTGTCTCAAATGATCCTCAACCTCACATCATCAAACTGTTGTGCCTGAATCTGTTCCAACAAGGAAGTTCTAGCCTTAATACAAGAAAGAATACGACCTGGCTCAGAAATGTCAAGTCTAACCATCCTGTTAGTCAAAGACTGGATGTCCCAATATAAAGGTCGCTCCTCTGTCGCTAAGAAAGCCAAGCTACCCATACTCACCACCTTCCGGCTCAAGGCATCCTCCACCATGTTTTCCTTTTCTGGATGATAAAGGATAGAGAGGTCATAGTCCTTCAGTAACTCCAACCACCTACGCTACCTCAAATTTAGATCCTTCTGGTTGAAAATGTACTGAAGACTACGATGGTCAGTAAAGATCTCACAATGCACACCATAAAGATAATGCCTCCAAATCTTCAATGCAAACACTACCGCTGCTAACTCCAAGTCATATATGGGGTAGTTCCTCTCGTGAACCTTCAACTGTCTGGAAGCATATTCAATAACCTGGCCCTACTACATCAACAACAACCCAAACCAATACCTGAAGCATCACAATATATGGTGAAACCCTGTTCCTCGACCGGAAGAGTAATAATCAGAGCTAAAGTCAACAAGGCCTTAAGCTTTAGAAAGCTCGCCTCACACTCATTCGACCACTTGAAGGGAACATTCTTCTGAGTCAATCTAGTCAATAATGTTGCTATCAAAGAAAATCCCTCCACAAACTGCCTGTAATAGCCTGTCAACCTGACAAAATTGCGAACCTCAGTATGAAAAGTAGGTCTAGCCCAATCACGAACTGCTACAATCTTCGTCGGATCTACCATAATCCCATCCTTGGACACCACGTGCCCCAAGAATGCCACAGACTCATGCCAAAACTCACACTTAGTGAATTTGGCATACAACTGGTGGTCTCGCATGGTCTGAAGTACAACTCTAAGATGTTGCTCTTGCTCCTCCATTCTCCTCGAATAAATCAGAATGTCGTCGATGAACACAATCACAAACGAGTCCAAGTAGGCACTGAACACATGGTTTATCAACTCCATAAATATTGTTGGGGCATTAGTCAACCCAAAAGACATGACTAGGAACTCATAATGGTCGTATCGAGTCCTAAAGGCAGTCTTTGGGATGTCCTCAACCCTAATCCTTAACTGGTGATAACCAGACCTCAAATCTATCTTAGAGAACACTGTCGCACCCTGTAGTTTTTTAAACAAATCATCAATACATGACATCGGGTATCTGTTCTTAACTCTCACCTTATTCAATTGCCTGTAGTCAATACACATATACATAGACCCATCCTTATTCTTCAGAAACAGAACCAGAGCACCCCACGAAGGCACACTAGGCCTGATGAACCCTCTATGCAACAGATCCTGGAGCTGATCCTTAAGCTCTCTCAACTCGACAGGTGTCATCCGATATGGCAGAATAGAAATGGGCTTGGTGCCAGGCTCAACATCGATACCAAAATCAATGTCATAATCAGGAGGAAGACTCAAAAGATTAGAAGGAAACACATATGAATACACGCAAACCACAAGAACTAACTCAAGAGAAGGTGTGGTGGCACTAGTATCACGGACGTAGACAAGATAAGCTAAGCACCTCTTCCCAACCAACCGCTGGGTGCTCATAAAGGATATAACACCCCTCGGCATATGGCTATCGGCACCCTTCCATGTGATAAGAGGGATACCAGGCATCCGAAGAGTAACAATCTTGGTGAAGCAATCCAAGACCACATGATAAGGAGACAATCAATCCATGCCCAAGATCACATCAAAATCAACCATATCGAGAACAACCAAGTCTACCCACGTGTCATACCCTAAGATATTTACCACTCAATCCCGATACACCTGATCCACTACTAAAGAATCACCTAATTGGGTAGATACACGCAAGGGAGCAGGAAAGGACTCACAAGCAGACTCCAGATGGGTAGCATAATAAGCAGATACATATGAGAATATAGACCCCAGATTAAACAAACCAGAAGAAGACTAATGGCAAATAGAGATCGCACCTGTGATCACAGCATCTGAAGCCTCGGCCTCTGTCTGGCCCAGAACTGCATACATGTGGCCCGATCGCAATAACCACCTGACCTACCAGACTAAGGACCACCTCTAGTACCTTAGGGACCACCCCTTCTACCTTGTGAACCGCCTCTAGCTGGTGTTACTGGAGCCTTGGGGGCCAGAACAGACTGATCCTGATGCGTATGGTGTCGTACCCATGGGCACTCTTTAGCAAAGTGGCCTATTTTTCCACACTCATAACCAACCTAACCAAACGTACTTCGTTGTGACAACCCAGCTGAATCAAAATGACCACCATGACTTGTGGACCCTGAATGACTACCTCGTGGAGCAGGAACAATACTCTAGCTACTTTGACCCTCAAAAGTCTATAAAGCCGCCTAAACAGGTTGGCGCGGCTGGAAGCGTTACTGGTGCTGACCTCTACCATAATAGCCTCTACCACGGACTTGTAAACCGCTAAAACTGACCTGATGGCGAGGCCTCTTATTGCTGCCCACTTGTACCTCATGAAGTACGCCTTCAATATTACAGGCATGATTAACTACCTCCAAGAAAGACTGACCAGATGCTACCATACCCTCTGTGTCCAAGCGAATATACAAGGTTAAACCTCGAACAAATCGGCATACTCTCTCATGCTCGGTGGATAGAATCATAGTGGCATGTCTGGACAACTGGCAGAAGCGGACCTCATACTCAGTCATAGTCATGGAGCCCTTCTCCAACCAAGAGAATTGATCCATCAACCGCTCTCTCATGCTACACGGTACATACTTCCCTAGAAAAGCTGTGGAGAACTGGGCCCATGTAAGCAGAGGTAACCCGGCTGGTCTGCAAGCAACATATGACCTCCACCACTATTTTGCTGGACAATCCTGCTGAAATACGGTGTAATCTACTCGATATGACTCAAATAATCCCAAATTATGTAACCTCTCCTGGCAGCAAGTCATAAACTCATGCGAATCCTTCCTAGAAGCACCTGAAAACCTTGGAGGACCCAATCTCAAGAACCTACCCAACATATTCTTCTCTTCAGAAGATATAACTGGAATGGCTAGAAGAGGTGGACCAAATGTAGGAATCGGTAATACCTCCAATCTGGGAGCCGCAGCAGTAGGTTGCACTCCTGAACCCTGTGCTGCCGCCTGAGCTGAAGTCTGACCCTCATCTCTAACCTGAGAAACAATCTGAGCGACTGCCAAAGCTGTGGGCGGATTCATACCCTCGAGAGAAACCCAACAATCGAACTAAGGTGTCTTGCAACACTGGGTAGCTACAAAACCTGCCATATGCTTGGCTATCCCCACATGCTCTGTCTTATACTGTACCTCATCCACTCTGACCCCAGGCTCTAGTGACGGTAGTCTAGCCCATGCCCGAGTTGGTGCCACAACCTGTGCCACACCTCGACCTCTACCCCATCCCCTAGCTGGGGCTCTAACTACAGGAGCAGGGGCCTCATCCTCACCCATTATAGATCTCATCCGAACCATCTAAGGCAGAGTAAAACAAAGATACTCAGAAGTTGATCAAGTCAAAAACGCACGACAAGGAATCAAATAATATGACATACTTCTTAGGAATGCCCTATAACCTCTCGCAAATTGGATACGGACGTCATCATACCAATCCACGAGACTCTACTAGACACTTTGCTTTGTACTGGCGATACCGGTGAACCTAGAGCTCTGATACCACTCTGTCATGACTCGAAACCGGGTAATGATGGCGTCTACATAACCCCCAGTACACAATCCAAAACCCAACGATGTGGAAGACAATAATAAAAATTAAACTAAGGGAAAGCAAAATATATAAATGAAAAGATAGGGCCAATAGCATATATATATACTAATGTACAAAATATACAAAAGATGGCCCTAAAGTGACCAAAATAGACAAAATAACACGAGAACCAGCCTGTACCTGGTTTCACTAGTACAAGAGCGACTAAGCAAGGACTAGCTATACGACAGACTCTGTCTATCTAAAATACAAAAATATAGACAGAATATACAAGATGGAAAGCATGTAAAGTCTCCAAAAGTGTCGGGAGCTCACCATGATTCGAACTGCAACAGGCCTCGAACGACAGGAGGGTCAATGAGGGTGGCTCATACTAGGTGCTGCATCAGAAAAAAATGCAGAGTATAGTATGAGTACTAAGACAATGGGTACCCAGTAGGCATCATAGGCCAACCGAGCACAAAAGATAATATATAAAATAAGTTGTAGAAAAGTACACAAAATATAGGGATCCACCTAAATCTAGTTATAAAACTGAAAACAGAAATATCCTAACCAACAAGAGGGCAATAATAATAAAATCAAAGCAAGCAACTGCCAGTCCAAGTACACCCAAGTCGATGCAATGTTATGAGATATGATGTGATGTATGAATAAACAATAGTATAAACCCAGAATACTACATCGGGAGCCCGAAATACCGTATCTGCCTATGCATATATATGTCTCTGTGCATATATGAAGTAAAACCTTGGAATAACGTATCGGGCGTTCGAAATACCACATCATACTATAAGCATATATATATGAATGAAAAATAAGGCCCGAAATAATGCATCGGGTGTCTGAAATACCGCATCGGACTATGAGTATGCATATTTGAAAATAGCGGGGAAAAGGGTCTGGGTATATCCCTTGGATCGGCATGAAAGTAGTACTTTTCCTTTCCTTTCCAAAATCAGTTTTAAACACAGTATAACTCTTCAAACATCTAAGAACCCCAGTATCCATAGTAAATCTCCAGTTTTAAATCCAAAAACCTCAAAAACCTTCCTTTTCTGTATCGAGAATATGCAATGCAACATGAGCATGAAGTATCCATAATCAAAAAGGAGTAGCACACCACAAGGCAAAATAGGGCAAAATACCCTCCAAAACAAGAGAACTGACCTGGAAACTCTGTCCAAATCTAAGATATGGCCTCGGGCCCACAGTTATACACAACCAACAATTAAAGCGAAAATAGCAGAAAATAATACAGAGACCACTATGAGCATCTACTCTACCTCTAAAATCTCCTAAAAGCATACTAAGGATTTTTCACTAGGCATAACAATACTATGAGCTCCTACACTAAGGATAGCATGAGTAAATTCTAATCTATGATCCGAAAAGGCCGTAATAATATAAATCACGTGATTTAAGCCTAATACCACCTAAAGTCCAACCTTATGTTCCAGTAACATATGATATATAAAATCTAACTAAACTCAGTCTAGAAGGTAAATCGTAACCTACCTCAGGGCCAAACTGCAAACACGACCCGACACTCGGGTGCCTTCCTCTTCCGAACAGCCTCAGAAAGATGCTATGCTATAAAGAATATAAACTAGGTGTCATGACGAGAAGAATGACACCCATATAGATATATGGAAGATGACCCTCGTGGCCCGTATAACAAAACAGAAAATAAAATTTACAATTATGCTCTTGGCGGGTTAAGGAACCCATGCTCAAAGTTTGAGCGCGAATAGAGTTTATTTTGGAGCTCAAAACAGCCCCTAAGTGCTACTAATTAAATGGGAAACCAACGGAATTTAACAGGAATAACAACAAAAAAGAGGAGAGGGACAGAGGGGGACTCACCAGATGAAGTACGCTGAGATAAGGAGCTGGAACCAGAGCTTGAATGCTTAACAATGGAGAAATTTAGAAATGTTAGAGGAGAAAATGAAGTGGACAGCTTAAATATCTATCTGGGGTACTTTATCGTGATCGCGACATGACCCTTGCGTTTGTGAAGAAGAGCGATCTAGACTATCGCAGTCACGATAGGCCAGACATACGATCAAATAGAGCAGGCCCCTGCCTGCTTCATCGCGAATGCGAAGAGCAACCTTCGCGATTGTGATGGTAAAGAAACTAGACCATCACGAATGCGATGGACACCTCGCGATCGCGAAGACCAAAATGATCTGCAACTTTATTGCAGCAACCGTCAATTTACAAGGTAAAAAAATTTATTTGATGGACCCTCTAGATTCAATCAGAACCCCGTGAACACAAACCAACCATGCTACCCAACCAGAAATAGCACTCCGAACTCAATGGAATTTACAAAACTCCCAACGGAGATTTTTTTAACAAAAAGTGGACCCCGTGCCCAAAACTGACTCAGAACTCAATACCTCAAAACAAGTTTGGAAGCCCCGAGACCTGAACCCAAGGTCCCTCTAGCCTACAGTTGACATTTTGGAGCTAATAGAACTGACATAATTTCCATTTGAGGTCGTTTTCTCTAAATGTTGACCAAAGTCAAACCTACCAGCCAAACTGGCTTGAAAACACAGAACGCAACACAAAACCAAATTCAAAGTATTCAGACCCAGGACAATGGTCCCACTAGACCAAAATCCCCGTTCTGGAGCCAACAAAACTATCTGAATTTGATTTTGAGCATATTTATCAAAAAAGTTGACCGAAGTCAAATATTTTCTAAGTTCAAGTTCTAAAACAGGGAAATGGTCATAATAATCTAACGAATGGCCCAGAAACCAAACCGTCAGTCCCGATAAGTCATAAATAACCTATAGCTACTGAGGAAAAACTCAAAATGCTAAAAAAGGACAAAAAGTAGAAAATGACCCGGAGGGAAGAAGGCTCATCCATCAATTAGGACTAAGACCTTTAGTAGAAGTCCTTAAGTCTCATAACTATGGTACCACCATAGGTTTTAAAGGGTCATCCATAAGATCAAGCTTGACACCTTAGTCCTTTTAGATATCAGTTTAGTAGATACACGCCAGCTAGTGTTCGTACCCTTGGCAAGGTATGAACACCCTTCCATCTAGGGTTATTGGTTGGCCCCATAGTTAGCGCAACTTGGGGTATATTGGTTAACAGTGGCTCCCACAGTTTAGGCTCAGTTATTGCATGACCTTGTGGTCAGTTTATTCAGTTCATTATTATTTAGTTGCATGTTTATCTACTTGGTCATTATATCAGTTTATATGTTACATTTTACATGTTCAGTTTATCCTCTTATGTTCAGCATACATAGAATAGTGCATATCTCACATTCTCAATACATTCAAAGTACTGATCGCATACCTTCTTATGATGTATCCTTTTATGATACAGGTTTTAGTGCTTGCTCTCAGAATCAGAGTCAGACAGATCGCAGCTTCTAACTAACAGGTGATGAGTTCTCCTTATTTGGGAACTCTAGTCAGTTATTAGTCATAGAATTTTATCTCAGTCAGTATACATTAATTAGAGACAGCTGGGGTCATGTCCCAGTTAACTCTAGTCAGTGTTAGTAGAGGCGTTAGAGATAGTCAGTCAGAATCATTGTATCCAATCCAGTTTCTTTTCTTTCATAATACAGTGTTGTAAACATTTTGACTAGTGATTCATTGAACAAGTTATCCCATAATCTTGCTTCCGCATAATGTTTTTCAGTTTGTATGTTTTTATTCAGTTGCTCATGAATTATGCTATCATGAAGGGTTATCTTGGGGCCACTTGTGGTTCCAAGTCTCGTGTTACATCCAGGGTGTATCCTCGGGGCGTTAGAACCCTATAGCTTTCCCCTTATAAGTCTGGCGCGATTCACACCCATAAAAATTACTCTACTAGACATGACTTCATGGACATCCTAGGACACTTGAACTTAATGCTCTGATACTAAGTTTGTCATGCCTAGAACCTAGATCCTGGACGTGTCTAGCACCTGATGCCATTACTGGCCCAAGCAAACCATCCGGCATGTGACATGAGCATATAACTATTACAGAGAGGAAGACATTTGTGAAACATAAAAGCACCTTTTAAAATGAAATAGATTTCATCACTTGATATTAAATAGAGAACTTAAATACCATAAATTAAAGTGACAAAAGTTAACAACAAAAGGAAAATATCATAAGTCTGACATCTACACTATTTATGAAGCCTCTAAAGTGAGAGAAAATAATGTCTATCAGTACAAGGACCCCAATATATCTTAATAACTGAGAACAACTAAATAATTCTAAACTCAGCCCCCAGGAAATAGGGAGGTCTCACTAATAGATGAGAGTGATAAGTTAATAATGTGCCTGACCTTGAACCTGTGTAGAAGAAGCTACATCATAAAAGGTTGTAGCACCGAATGGCTTTAGTACATTGAATATACGGTATGTAAAATGGTAGGAATGAATATAACATAGCATATAAGGCAAAGGTACTGATACATTCAAATTACACATATGAATAAGTGTAAAATGATCGTTGTCAAATATATTAACTCAATGTTAGGTTGGGGTCAAATCCCACAGGGAATATGGTAAGAAATGTAACACTTAAGATCTTTTAAATTTACTCCCCTTTATGTCATATCCTATTCCTTAACAGATTTTTGTAAGAATTTATCTATAACTATAGTTTCCAAGAAGAAAATGCTTAATGTAATAAAGTTTAAAGCCTTGAGTTCTTTTTTTTTTTACCTCATAACATGTTGATTCTAACGGTTATCAACATCGATATAGTTTCTCGTAGATTACTAAAGGTGAGCAATTATCTTACAACTATCATTCAATATCTTTTGACAAATGAATGACCTTTTTCTCAATTATATTCCTAAATATATTGAAGTGTGATTAGATATTGATCATGTTCCGCTAAGTAAACCCTTAGTATTCCTACTAGGATTCATTAAACAAGATTTAAAGCCTTGAGTTATTATTCATTAACTCTTTCCAACCCTAACTTGCTTTCCCAAGCGTAAATTGAGGTTTTGTTACATTGACTAACGTTTGCAATCATTAATCTATATTAAAATAAGAATTAAATAATCACCCATAATCTATTCGATCCTATATCAATATTTTCAACCCTAAGAACTACCCATTATTCGGATTCACAACCATGGATATGAGTTTAGCTACTCATGCTCAAAGCTAGAAAAATAATACGAATTAAAGCAAACATACTCACGTATTGTATTGAAGATGAAAATGCATTCTTGAAATCGAATCACAAAGTAGCACTCGAAGTAAAGTAAGAACTGAAGAAAATATTGTCTTGTGTGAAATATCAAATGTCGTATACAATAACCTATAGATGCTATTTAAAGCTGAGTCAAAATCAGATCCTAAATGGGCTGGAAAATAATTTTTGCTTTAGTCTTCATGGAAGCCTCCACAATTTGTGCTTGAGTTCCACGGTTCGTACTTCTCAACCGTGATAATTATCACGACTTGAAAAAGATATTTTAAAATAGTTCGGATGTTCCTACGATTTGTACACAGCTTCTACAACTCATCCTCTGAACCATGGTAACTCTCAACTCTGGCATAACTTTATTTTATTGTTATGGATCACCCTAAGAGTCGTGCTCCTCTTTTATGGTTTATACAATGAACTGTAGAGACAGTTCCTAGTTGCACACTTCAGCCTAAGTTTCACGGATCGCTTCACGACTCTTACACCCAATTGATGGTTCGTACTAAATCTCTACGACTTGTATCCATCTCCATTGCTTATAACAAGCCTTTTATGCTCTTTTTCATCTTTTTGTGTACTCAACCTATTTACCTGAAACACATCCATAAAGCACATCATAACGCTCAAAATATACTTAAGAACTATAAAGAATCCTCGTTAAAAAGCACCAAATATGCCATAAATCCACAGCACATCAACACCCCTAACTTAGAAACTTTTATTGTCCTCAAGAAACTAAAATAAAACTATGCTAATCTCTAACGATTTTCGCAATCACTCAAACAATGTTTAACTATCAGAAATTCAGGATGTCTGCAACAGTTCTATTGAGTAACTAACAAGCATGTTTTCAAGTAAATGTTTCCAAAAACCTTTTCCAATCCAATGCGCACATATAACTTCAAATTAATACTGAAGGATCCATGAATAACATCATGTTATCAAGAGATGACTATGTGCACAAGCAGTGACACCATACTTGTATTGCCATCAATCAGTGTCCACCACGTGCCCTCACTTAGACCAAATAAAGTCCCGCACACTATAATTCATGATCACACAGGGACTAAAGATCACAAAGGAGAAGAGAATACACTCAGACTCGTAATGAATCTCACATGCAACATCAAATGCACCATAATCTTATCCTTAGTATACTAATGTACTAACATAGGAAACGTCAACTCCAAGATCAAGTAGCACTTTAAAGGTTGTAATGTAGGCTATGAGACTGGTAGAAATTATTTGGTTCAAACAATGACTATCCTCCCTAAGCACTTTAATACACCACCTCATTTTTCATCTTTTTGGCTTAATTTTTGATCAGCTACTTCTTTTTCCCCATTCTTCACACCTATTGCTTCCTTAGTTACCCCATTACTTTTAAGAAAGTCTAGAAATCATTGGAAAGGAGCGATCAACTATGTTTTTATTATTTATTTTATTTGTTTTTCATTTTTTCTCCCTGCTAATGGTATCGTTCTTTTTCGTGCACCCTTACTCTTCTTCTGAAGATTTTCTCCTTAATCTACTCCCTTATTTCTTACTCCCTTATGACTTTCCATTTTTTCTATTAAAGCATGTAGGAGTCCTTTGGATCAAATTCGAGGCTGATTTAAACAAAGGGATTAGTTTTTAGACGTGGCTACCAAAGAAAAGGCTAAAGGCTCAACGGGGCTATCTAGGGTCACTTTTTGGAAAGGTAAAAAGTAGGATAATCAAAGAAATGCCTAAATCATTTCCTAGACTCGCCATCCCTCATTTCTCTTTGCAAACACACCGGGCAAGTTCTAAACATCAAGCCTAATAATCAAAATGTCATACTCAGAACCAAACAAGTCAGAATTTATGTCCAGTGCACACAATCAACAAAATTTAGGAGGGGTCACATTTCCCATACAACAAACATAGAAATACTTTCAGTTACAAAAAGGTACTACCTAAATCATCCTAATTTTCTTAAAGATAAATAACAAAAACAACCTATACTAGATATATCGATTCAATAAAAATGAAACGCCCTCGGGAAAAGAACTCGACTAAGAAAAACCCAAGGGAAGACATCCGGGTAGCCCCATTCTCAACTAAAAAACAATGCACTATTCCCAATGCATCACAATAAAACAAGGTAAGTGGGACTTATCTATGGTACCCTAGCCACTCTAATCCAGAGTTTACATCTCAGTTGCAGCTGTATCAGTAGGTGGTGTCACAATGGGACTCACCCAACGGGTCATGGTCTCCAGAAAATGGTGCACTCAAGGAGGCACCCCTATCCCAAGTCATAAAAACATCATCCATTTATGCTCGTAGTGCACGCTTGAATTGTTGTTCCTCTTTTCGTTCTATCTCAAGCTGGCTCAACCTAGCATCATTATTCTCTCTCTGCCTCTTATCCATTCTATTCGAAAGTGAGTCATCATACGCAAGAGAAATAAGCTCATCTGATCTACTTTGAGGTAGGATGATAGTGGGGTCCTCAAAGATAGAGGTAGATTGGGACTGTAACTTCTGAACGTCCTTTTTGGTCTGTGCAAGCTCAGCTCGTAGTGCTTTTATATCAATATGCTAAGCAGTCTGAGCATTTTCATTTATTCAAATCTCTAGGCCATCCACCCTGGCATATAGTCTCTCTAGGGAGACTTGGAGTGGTGTAAGTGTTGCCTCAAATGCTTTTTTCGTGAAGGGCCTCAAATCTTGTAGTAGGAACTTTACCTGCCACTCTACATAACCGACCTTGTAGATCACCAATATAAAGTTATCTCTAGTATATATATTTGATGTGGAGGGCATATGAGGACAATCAGGAGTGGTACGTGGAGCTTCTATGGTAGGCATAGCAGTAGCAGTAGTAGAAACCTCTTAAAGTTGTACCCTTGTGGGTACATGTGCAGCCCCACTAGTGGGCACCCATCGGACGAAATCAACATGCTCACCAGCCAACTCAGATGGCAGCTCTAATTGTGTATCCTCAAATGAAGAGGTGGCTCTCCTTCCTCTTATAGTCTGGTTAGTTTCATCTTGACATTTCATAATGTCCAGGACCATGTTTTCCCCTATAATATGATCAAACCCTGAGAATAGCGGAACACCAACATGGTAAAAATGATGGGTGATTAAACATAGGAATGATAGTGTAGTATTGTAACGACTAGGTTCATCATTACGGGTAAACCATTCATGCCAAGTTTCGGGTTAGAAAAATTCTGGGTTTGGGAGTTAAAAATTCTGGGCTAGGCTAGTCTCGGCCGATTTTGGAGTGAGCTATGGTCTAGGACAATCCAGGTAAGGATTGGGTTAAATTCTTGTTTTGAGCTAATCTTCCTTGTAGCTAAATCATAGAGAAGTCCGGGAGAATTTTCAAAGTCAAATTCGGGTAAGTAGAACTCCCAAAATTGAGGTTGACGTGAATGGTTTATTCCAGAACATCGAGAAAATAAGTGTGTTGTAAAATGGCCAAAACTAGGAGATTTCCGAACATTCTGTCCATGACGAGCGCAACCATCCGCGGTAGCGGCCTCCGCTATAGCGGTGGAAAATACCACTATAGCGGTGGTCAAGGCGGTCAACACCGCTTAAGACCGCTATAGCGGGAGTTGTCCGCTATAGCAGGAGTTGTCCGCTATAGAGAAATCGCTATAGTGGAGAAGGGACCGCTATAGTGGAGCAACGGGATTAGAAAAACCAAGAAAATAGGCTTTTAATTTCATTCTCTTCCGTTCAGCCCCAAGAACAGACGAGAGTTATTCTAATAACCCTCCTAGACTGCTCCAAGGCTTGGGAGCCATGGGGAGGAGGGATTCCACCGAAAGGAACACAAAACCATGAATTCGGGCCTACAGGACCGCCAGGAATGCCTTCACGAAGTCAGAAATGCACGGTTGCAGCAGCTTGGCATCCAGGTAGGTTAGATTTTCATGAGTAGTTAGACCTGTTTACTTTCTGTACTTTTGTATAGTGAAACGGAGAATCCATGTTTTAGGCCTCCGGGAACGGAGTCTGACGGATTCGAGTTTGGTTATGTATGTGCTAGGAATTGTTTGAATTTGAGTTGTGGGTTATTGATAATTGTTTAGGGATGTTTATATTGTCTTGGTATGCTAAAAATGATAGACTCAGGGACTGGGATGTCGGGAAGGTTCGGGGAACCGGGAATTTCAAGGACAACTAGGTGGGGATGAAATGGGAAACTCCTAGATGAGGTTTCAGAAATGTGAGAGGCATGTTAAGAAATCATTGTTTACTAAGGTCTAGGAGTGAAAACTCATATTTTTGTTATCTATGTATGTCCTGGATTAATGGGGTGGTTAAATTATGTTAAAAAGGGGAAACCGTTCATTATGTGTAAACAAGGGTAAGTGTGTTTAGTCTTCGAATGAATGTCAAGGTTCAATTATATACCCAGAATAGGGGTAGGTGATGACTTAGAATTTCTGTGAATGTTGAATATTCTTGTACTCATAGCTAAGTGATTGTATGAATTACATTGCTTAGGGAAGTTGTGTAGAATGTCTATGGTTTCTGTTTTATAGTCTGTGATTTGAACGGTATTTGCTTGTTGGTTTACAAGTTGTTTGTTCATGTATTTGACTGTGGATTGTTGACATTCGGTTGATTCGGGTACCACGCCTGGTACAGGTATAACATTTGGTTAGCTCGGGTACCACGCCTGGTACAGGTATAACAAATGGTTGGCACGGGAACCACGCCTAGTACAGGTTATTATTTGGTTAGCTTGGGTACCACGCCTGGTACGGGTTTATGTTACTACATAATCGCATTGGTATTGTTGCATTATATTAATATTGTTGCATTGCATTGATTGTTATTGGTTTCGTGAGTGGATCGGGCTATTTTTTTTATTGAATTGTGATATTCGATGGTGGTCCTTGAGTTACCGGGAATCCCGATATGTCTGTTGAGTTTGGTCTTGGTGTAGGCCGGGTTGTTATATCATGTTAATTAGTAGGTCTTGGTGTAGACTGGGTTGTCATGTTATTAGTTGGTCTTGGTGTAGGCCGAGTTGTTATATCATGTTAATTAGTAGGTCTTGGTGTAGATTGGGTTGTCATGTTATTAGTTGGTCTTGGTGTAGGCCAGCTTATTATATAAAGTTATGAGATTGGTCTTGGTGTAGGCCGTGTTATTATATCATATTAATTAGTAGGTCTTGGTGTAGACAGGGTTTTTATGTTATTAGTTGGTCTTGGTGTAGGCCGGGTTGTTATATCATATTATTAGTTGGTCTTGGTATAGGCCAGGTTGTTATATCAGGTTATGAGATTGGTCTTGGTATAGGCCGGGTTGTTATATCATGTTATTTGTTTGTCTTGGTGTAGACCAGGTTATAATGTTAATTAATAGTTGGTCTTGGTGTAGACCGGATTGTCATGTTAACACCTATATATGTTAGGGGGAAACTGAGTGGGTCCGAACTATGTAAAAGAGGTTATGAGCTCACAATTTATTGTCATTAAGTGTACTAATAACGGTCAAGGTTTATTTGTGATTAATGAGGTAAGGATGGGTCTTGGGGTAGATCAGGTACCCAGTTGAACACTTAGGTTTGGTTAAAGGATCCTTGGAGGGTCCGGGTTTTGGGATTCGAAAGGGATTTAGATATAACTATGTTGTTGTCATTGCATGTGTAAATGGTTGCTAGGTGATTTCCATGTGATTGGTCAATTGGGAGTACGACAGAAAGTATGGGGTTGTAGTGGTTGGTTGTTATAACCGAGATGGGAAATTGTCCGAGAGGTCCAGAAAGAATCGGACACTGGTTAGTAATACTACGGGTATAAGTGGTTTGGTTGGGCAGTTAGCCGGGTTAAGTCTGAATATTTAGTCAAGGTAGTTGACTGGGGTAAAGGTTAAAGGTGACTTGGGAAGTCTACGTGTCAAGGTGACTTGGGAAGTCTAGGTGACAAGGTGACTTGGGAAGTCTAGGTGACTTGGGAAGTCCTAGATGTCAGGGTCAAGGTTAAAGGTGAAGGAGGGAGTTATAATGTTTATTTCATGTTTTCCCTATTTTCTTATATGATGGTAGGAATGGACTCGGGTCGACCGATGATGCCTACCAGTTTGTGTATTTGTACTGACTCTACTCTTGCTATACCTTTTTGATATAGTCTTGTTGCAGGGTTAGTGATGTTTCACAAGTTCAGGATTGCGGTGATCTTCCAGCAGCTCCTACTTCCTTCTATGGTGGAAGTTGTGTCTATTTTATGTTATAAGCTCATCTTGTAGAAGCTCTTGTACCGGCTTAGACTAGGTTCTGGGGAGGTTGTTTCATATTGTAAATGTTTTCCGCAAATTCTTTAAGTCATTTATTTTTCTAAACTATTTGTAAAAAGGATTTCTCGTGTATTTAAGGGACTTATTTAATGGTTTATTTTCTTTTTCGTATTGCCTGTTGGTTCGGGTGTTAAGGGTTCTGCTATCTAGGTGGATTAGAGTAGGTACCCGCATGGCCGGATAGTTGGGTCGTGACAAATGGTATTAGAGACCAGGTTACCGGTCTCCTAGTACAAGAGCAAAATATCAAATAGAGTCCTGCGGATTGGTGTGTAGACATCCACATCTAATCCTACGGAAGCTATGAAGCATTCTAGGAAGCATCTCTCTTCTTTCATTCCTTTTCGTGCGGTTTGTTTCACTCGCTTGCATGAGTTGAGTCCAATTGGTATCTTTCGATTCTAATTGGTATCTCAATGAAGTAGGGATGTCATTGGACTTCGGTTGCAGTAAGACAAGCAAGGAAAATTAGAACCGGGAAAGTTCCAATTGGTATCTGGCCTGGGAGGCTATATAAAGGATGGATGAATCAGCTAACGGTCATCCATGAAGGGAATGAAAGGTGATGAAACTAGTTTGATTGAATGTCAGAGCCTGAGACTCGTGATTGTATGTATTGCATTGTTTGAATGACTGTAATTTTGTGGTGCGTAATTGCTGAGTTGCCTTGAAATTTGTAGTTAATAAAGAGTCTTAACTGGTTATGTATTAATGATTGAAGAAATTCTTGTTTTGTAATTCAAGTGGAAAATTGTATGCTAAATGATGGGCAGGGTATTATCATTAGTAAAAAAGATAAGGGAAAAAGGATATATACACTTGTGGGAACTTAGGTTTCAAGTGGTTGGTATGTGAATAAGTACCAGGGACAAGGGCTATTATTGCTTAATAGCGGGAGTTATGGTAAGACATGGATGATCAACTAATGGTCATCCATGGGACGAATAGAGAGTAAATTTTGTGACTTGATTTGGTTATGACTTGATTTGGTTGTGACTTGATTTGGTTGTAACTTGAAGTTGAAATGTTGTGTTGTACACCTCTCGTGTGACTTGCTTGAAATGTGTGTAAATTGTTGTCTGCCGTGCATGTTGAGACTGCAGAGGGTCATTAATGAGAAAAATTCTGTGTACCTTAGGCTGTGATAAGTTGTTAAGAGTCTTGATTTAAAAGTGGTACTGCATTTTGAAAAAGGGCTTATCATTGGTTAAGATGATAAGGTATTGGAAACTGTGACTGTAGGGAAGCTTCGGTTTTAGGACAGTCGGGACTTGGTTGGGAACCATGGGAACAAGGGAGTCATTAGTGGGTAATGGCGGGAAGATATTGTTGGGAACAATTGTCTAGTGTTAACTCTTTGTAATTGATAGTATTTTATGCTGAATGGTGATGCGTTTGATGCCAGGAATGGTCTTAAGGGTGGTTTAAGACCATGGCGGGATTTACATAACTAAGCAAAGGTAGCTGGGAAAGGGAACTGATACATTTACTGGAAATTTCAATTTTCTGTATAGTTACCGTCGAGACCGCTATAGCGGTGAAATATCTGCTATAGCAGAACCGCTATCGCGGAATGACCAACCGCTATAGTAGAGGTCAGCGAGGCAAAAGCCTCACCCTATTTTTCCTCTGTTTTTCATTCATTCTTGGGGCATCTAAAGGCAACGGTTGCATTATGGGCTATCATGTGAAATGAGGAAATCGACTATAGAATTTATATATCATGCATATAAGGTAATTTGCCTGAATACTTAGCTCCGTGCGCGACCAAAAGAAAGGGTAGATATGGTAGCCCGGGGGATTGGTAAAAACTATGACTGACCATTGGTGGGAATAGTCACCTATGTGAAATCTGGAAATATGACCCGTGATTGATCGAGTAGTGTTGTACATTGCTCATAGACTATGTGACGAGGTGATTATTGACTAGTTTAGTGTTGATGACCCTTAGTGGTAGGGTCGATTGAAGGAGTGAGGTTATTAAATGGGTTTCTTTATCATTATTGTGTCTCTTGTGACCATGATAATACCCAGTGTTACTGCTTGTTACGTGGTGAGCGTGTTCTCTCCATAGCATTGGTTAGAGTGTAAGCGCCCGGGTAGAAAATCCCCCCCCTAAGATGAGGGTTGATGAAAATCTCAAGGTAGGGTGAGCCCAATGAAATCCTCATTATTGCATGGTCTAGAAATACATGGGTCACGGGGCATAGTGTTGATAGGGGTAAGGTGACAGGATGATATGTGATGGGCATAGTACCCCGTAGGAAGCTTTCGAAATAGAGTTTGGGCTAGTAGAACTCTGGGTATAGTGGGAAAGGGATCGCCATGGTGAGATCTAGTCCCCTTGGCAGGAAAAAAACTGTATTGTTCGTTAGTTGAGTTTCTTTGGCTCCGGTGTTTCAGCGAGGCCCCAGATTTCTTGGGCACTCGGGGAGGGGTAATCTAGTTGCCTTGTGTGGCTCGAAGGAAGGAATTCCTTGATAGAGAGGAAGTGAGCTAACTTTTTGGGTTGAGTTGGGTATACCAAGGAATTGGGAAGTTTTTGTGGTTTGTGTAAGGTTATATTTACGCTATCATGATAGAGCATCAAGATCGAGGGACGAGCCTGTCCTCTCCCTCCACTGTAAAGATCATTTGCGGACAAACGCTGGGTAAATTGGTATTTGTTATAATGACTGGGTTCGTCGTTACGGGTAAACCATTCGTGCCAAGTTTTGGATTAGAAAAATTCCGGGTTTGGGAGTTGAAAATTCTGGGCTAGGCTTGTCTCGGCTGGTTTTGGAGTAAGGTATGGTCTAGGACAATCCGAGTAAGGATTGGGTTACATGTCTTGTTTTAAGTTAGTTTTCCTTGTAGCTAAGTCATAGAGGAGTCCGAGGAACTTTTCAGAATCGAATTCGGGTAAGTAGAACTCTCGGAATCGAGGTTGACGTGAAGGGTTAATCCGGAACGTCGAGAAAATAAGTGTGTTGTAAAATGGCCAAAACTGGGAGATTTTTGGACATTCTATCCGTGATGAGTGCAACCATTTGCGGTAGCGGACTCCACTATAGCAGGGGAAAATACCCTTATATCGGAGGTCAAGGCGGTTAACACTGCTTAAGATTGCTATAGCAGGAGTTGTCCGCTATAGTGAGACCTCTATAGCAGAGCAGGGACCGCTATAGCGGAGCGACAGGATTAGAAAATCCAAGAAAATGGGCTTTTAATTTCATTCTCTTCCCTTCAGCCCCAAGAACAGAAGGGAGTTATTCCAAAAACCCTCTTAGGCTGCTCCAAGGCTTGGGAGCCATGGGGGGGAGGGATTCCAGCGAAAGGGACGTGAAACCACACATTCGGGCCTACAGGACCGCCAAGAATGCCTCCACGGAGCCAGAAATGCACGGTTGCAGCTACTTGGCGTCCAGGTAGGCTAGGTTTTCATGAGTAGTTAGACCTGTTTACTTTCCGTACTTTAGTATAGTGAAATGGAGAATCCATGTTTTAGGCATCCAGGCACGGATTCTGGCGGATTCGAGTTTGGTTATGTATGTGCTAGGAATTGGTTGAATTTGAGTTGTGGGTTATTGATAATTGTTTAGGGCTGTTTATATTGTCTTGGTATGCTAAAAATGATAGACTCAGGGACTAGGATGTCACGAAGGTTCGGGGAATCAGGAATTACAAGGACAACTAGGTATGGATAAAATGGGAAACTCCTAGGTGAGGTTTGGGGAATGCGAGAGGCATGTTAAGAAATCATTGTTTTCTAAGGGCTAGGAGTGAAGACTCGTATTGTTGTTATCTATGTATGTCCCAGATTAATGGGGTGGTTAAATTATGTTTAAAAGGGGAAACCGTTCATTATGTGTAAACAAGGGTAAGTGTGTTTAGTCTTCGGATGAATGTCAAGGTTCAACTATATACCCGGAATAGGGGTAGGTGATGGCTTACGATTTCTGTGAATGTTGTATATTCTTGTACTCATATCTAAGTGATTGTATGAATAACATTGCTTAGGGAAGTTGTGTAGAATGTCTAAGGTTTCTATTTTACAATCTTTGATTTGAACGGTATTTGCTTGTTGGTTTACAAGTTGTTTGTCCATGCATTTGACTGTGGATTGTTGACATTCGGTTGGCTTAGGTACCACGCCTGGTACAGGTATAACATTCTGTTGGCTAGGGTACCACGTCTGGTAGAGGTATAACAAATGGTTCGCATGGGTACCACGCCTGGTAGAGGTTACTATTTTGTTGGCTCGGGTACCATGCCTGGTACGGGTTTATGTTACTGCATCATCGCATTGGTATTGTTGCATTGCATTGATATTGTTGTATTGTATTGATTGTTAGTGATATCGGGCTATTTTTTTTATTGAATTGTGATATTTGATGGTGGTCCTTGAGTGATCGGGAATCCCGATATGTCTGTTGAGTTTGGTCTTGGTGTAGGCCGGGTTGTTATATCATGTTAATTAGTAGGTCTTGGTGTAGACCGGATTGTCATATCATTAGTTGGTCTTGGTGTAGGCCAGGTTGTTATATCATGTTAATTAGTAGGTCTTGGTGTAGACCGGGTTGTCATGTTCTTAGTTGGTCTTGGTGTAAGCCGGGTAGTTATATCATGTTATGAGATTGGTCTTGGTGTAGGCCGGGTTATTATATCATGTTAATTAGTAGGTCTTGGTGTAGACCGGGTTGTCATGTTATTAATTGGTCTTGGTGTAGGCCGGGTTGTTATATCATGTTATTAGTTGGTCTTGGAGGGTCCTTGGATGGTGGTTAGAGAATCCTTGGAGGGTCCGAGTTTCGGGATTCGAAAGGGATTTAGATATAACTATGTTGTTTTCATTGCATGTGTCAATGGTTGCTAGGTGATTTCCATGTGATTGGTCAATTGGGAGTACGACGGAAAGTCTGGGGTTCTAGTGGTTGGTTGTTATAACCGGGATGGGAAGTTGTCCGAGAGGTCCGGAAAGGGCCAGACACTGGTTAGTAATACTATGGGTATAAGTGGTTTGGTTGGGCAGTTAGTCGGGTTAAGTCTGAATATTGAGTCAAGGTAGTTGACTGGGGTAAAGGTTAAAGGTGACTTGGGAAGTCTAGGTGACAAGGTGACTTGGGAAGTCTAGGTGACAAGGTGACTTGGGAAGTCCTAGATGTTAGGGTCTAGGTTAAAGGTGAAGGAGGGAGCTATAATGTTTATTTCATGTTTTCCAGTACGTGTGTTTGTACTGACTCTACTCTTGCTATACCTTTTTGGTATAGTCTTGTTGCAGGGTTAGTGATGTTTCACCGGTTTAGGATTGCGTTGATCTTCCAGCAACTCCTACTTCCTTCTATGGTGGAAGTTGTGTCCATTTTATGTTATAACCTCATCATGTAGAAGCTCTTGTACCGGCGTAGACTAGGTTCTGGGGAGGTTGTTTCATATTGTAAATGTTTTCCGTAAATTCTTTAAGTCGTTTATTTTTCTAAACTATTTGTAAAAAAGATTTCTCATGTATTTAAGGGACTTATTTAATGGTTTATTTTCTTTTCCTCATTGTCTGTTGGTTCGGGTGGTAAGGGTTCTCCTATCTAGGTGGATTAGAGTAGGTGCCCTCACGGCCCGGTAGTTGGGTCGTGACAAGTGTGCATCCTTTAAGCCTGCTCTCGCATCTCAAAAGAAATGATGCACCTCAAATCTACAGGGAACCTGGACATCATACTAGCCACCAACACGACTATTTCCAAGGCCATGCAATCATCTCTTGTAGTCGGAAACAACCCCATGTGCACTATAGCCCAAAAGGATTTAGCTTCAAGGCTGAGCATTCCTTTGTGTACCTTCAACTAGGTGTCCTTAAGCCATGCCGACTCCTTTTGTGTCAGCACCGATGCTAGCCATGCATGTTCTAACTTTTGACCGATTAATCTTATGCTCAAATTCTGAGGTGGACCTCGGCAGACTGTAGTCTAGACTAAAGTAGAATCATTTAAGTTGATTTGGTTGAGTATTGCTCACTTGTGGTGGTTCGAGAGAACACACGAGATATATGCTCGATTGGTCGAGAGACGATTAGGCTAGTAGTCTAGTCGAGCTCATTCGAATCTTCTCAATAATGCTTTTCTTATGGTTACCCTTACTTGTCTTTTCAAGCCCGCCGGTGTAGATATCTTTCATACTCTTGATTTCCCACCTAATATCATCCCAGTAGTTGGCATCTTTTTGCCTAACCTCTATTTTCCTCTGCCTCTCAGATGACGAAGCTTCACCATCAGAAGATTATGCATGTTCAGTATTTTTTCAGTATTCTCATCATACCCTTGTAGACTAGGTGAAATTAAAGATGAACCCTCATCATCAGATTGAGAGAGTTCTACGATTTATTATTGTTCCCGAAGACTAGTACTGGGTCCCTGAGTGTCCTCTTATTTCATCTGCTCTTCCTCAGAGTCAGTAGTCTTATCCTGCAGACGGGTATTAATTGCTTTAGATTGTCCTTGCCCCTGACCTACAAGCTTTTGACTACCTCCTCCTCACCTTAGTTGATTTTTGGGGCCATACCTGTAGAACGTATGTTAGTACAAATAATATTTACAAAATAAAGAAAAAACAAATCTAAGAAAAGAAACTCAAATAATTATTTTTTTTGTATAGTGTAGTTGAGGCCACGGATCGTGAAAAGCTTCCACGGTTCGTAGAGTTACCCATGCTACTTAAGAAGATAAGAATTTACAACAATAGGTGAGTACGGTTGAGGCTAAGGACCGTGAAGAGCTTCCACGATTCATAAACTCACCCATACTATTTAAGAAGAAAAGAAATTACAATAACAGGTGAGTACGGTTGAGGCTACAAACTGTTAAGAGCTTCCACGATTCATAGACTCACCCGTACTATTTAAGCAAAAATAATGCTAATTTGCTAACTTAGTACGATTCATGTCATGATCCATACTTGAGGTTCACAGTTTGTGGCAGGAGCCAAAATTAGACAGTGTCCTCGAGCTCAAATTCTTCTCTTCATGATCAAGGTTACGATTCATAAAGCCCTTCTACAGTTTGTAAGTCTCATTGTGAGAAGAAAATTTCGTGTTTGGGTGTTCGTAGGCATGCTTCAAAGTTCAAACAATGACAATGATCATTGAAATTGCAAAATTTACAGCTCTCATGCAGCAATTACAAAAACAAATAGGTTACTCAGACTTCACCTAGATCATATTTAAACGATTAGTTGGGAATTTTGGCAGGCAAAACAACTTTTGACCTCATTTGTGAGATTGATCAGTCGTAATGCCCTCCGTATCATTGTGTAAGTTACCCATAACCAACATATACACACTAAATTTCACAAAACATGATCAACAATACTAACAACACCAACACAATTCAACAACACCCCTAATAATACCTTCAATTCATATTAACTCCCAAGCTATTGCTACTACTTAGGGTTCTAAAAAACAATCATCACAAACAACATGAACCCTAATCCATCATTGAGGACACAAGAGAATTTTACCATAAAAGATTGTGGAAGAATATACCTGTTGTTTGAAGACTTTGCTTAGGGAGAAACGAGAGAGTAGACGAGCACTAGAGAGGCATTTATGAATGGTGTACACCGGTGGTGAGCATTTAAGAAGGTGGAGATCATGGGAGAGAGATAGAGATTAAAGAGAGATATTAAAGAGGTAAGAAGTGGGGGAGTTGAAAGAGGAAAGATATTTTGTTCCTTTTTTTAGGGAGCAAAAGAAGTGGGTTTTGAATTCCATTGGGTCTTTAAACCCTTCTCCCAATTTTACCTTTTTTATTTTTTTACTTCCAGATGACCACGGAGGCCTCCACGACTCATGATGGCCTTCCATGATCTGTACCATGATTTTTCACAAGGGATTTTTTTATTGAATCCTATGATCCATGATAGCTTCTATGTAGAAGCTCTACAGATCATTATCTCAACCGTAGCACTTAGCCAAAACAACAAGTATTTACAAAGTTACTATGGATGGGTCTACGACTCGTAGAAGGTCTCTACTTTCCGTAAGACCAACCGTGGTATCTAAAGAAAACAACCAAAAGTTTTCACAGTTACCCAACTTGGGTCTATGGCTCATATAAGGTTTCTATGATCCGTAGAACCCCCCGTAGCACTTAACCAGAGCAACATTGATTTTACCGACTTAGCACGGCTTAGTCTACGATACATAGAAGTTTAGTATGATTCATACTAGGACCCGTAGACCAAATCAAACTTCTCTTTTTTCATCCATATTTTCTCATCTCCAATCATGTTCCTCCATGCCCATCAAACACACCTCAAATCATTCTAACTAACCATAAAAAACAATGATACTACAAAAATTATAAACTTGGATTGCCTCCTAAGCAGCGCTTGATTTAATATCATGACATGAAGTGTTACCAGTTATTACTCAGCTCTAAGCTTTGGTCCATCTTTGAGATAGAGCTTCTCCACCAGTCTATCTCCCTCAAAAACACCAAGGTAGTGTTTCATTGTTTAACCATTTACTTTGAATTTACAAGAACCATCCTCGAACTTTAGCTCAACTGCTTCATGAGGTGACATGCTAACAACCTTGAAAGGTCCAGACCACTTTGATTTCAGCTTGCCAGGAAACAATTCAGCTGGGAATTGAATAACAACATTATATCACCCGGCTGAAAGTCCATGTTAGTAATTTTCCTGCCATGAACCAACTTTATCCGCTCATTGTACAAAATCATACTTTCATAGAAGTGGAGACATAATTCATCCACTCATTCAACTGTGATAGTCTGAGCTTCGTCACTTTGCTCCAATCTAGATTCAATTTCTTAAGTGCCCATAGTGCTTTATGCTCCAACTCTACTGGCAGATGGAAATCTTTTCTGAACACTAAGAGATATGGAAAGGTACTTATGGGGGGATTTGTAGGATGTGCGATACGGCCACAGAGCATCATCAAGATTTTAGGACCAGTCGGTCCTATTGGCATTAACAGTCATAGCAAGGATACTCTTTGTTTCCCTGTTGGACACTTCTACCAAACCACTCATTAGGATCTGGAAGAAACAATGGCTAGACAAATTTATATTTGTCCATATCGAGTAGCTTCTTTGCGGTGCTATTTTTCCAGAAGAGTGGAATTGTCTACATAAGTGTTTCTCCCCTATTCTTTGATTCTTATGAGAGATTCTGATTTTGCTCCATCCTAATAATTCTCTTTTCATCCACCTCATGGATATCAAACCTTATTGAGATATGGTGTGGGTTCACAGGATTCTGAGTTTCGTGACACACATTGAGCGTGGCTGGGGAAATTTATCCAAGAGAACTGGTTGTATCTTCAAAGACCATAGTAAGTCGAGCGTAAACCACTTTCCACTACTAAAAAAAGGCTAAAACAAGACGGCCAAAAGCGACGCTGGCCGTTGCTTTTTTGGCCAAAAGCGATGAAAAGGCGACGGCGTCACTTCCGTGGGAAAATGGACTATCGCTTTTCCAAAAGCGACGGACAGCGTCGTTTTTAAAGCGACGGCCAGCGACGCAAATAAAAAAGCGATGGATTTTATTTTATTTTTATTTTTTTCAGAAAAGCGATGTTGTCCATTGCTTTATTCTTGAACTTGAAGAGCAAAGCGACGGACAACGTCCTTTTCCTGGTAATTTTTTTTCAGAAAAGCGACGCTGTCCGTCGCTTTTCTGCATTTTTTCCAGCTGCAAAAATCTGCATTTTCAATATGCACCACCTGCCATTTAGAAAACTAATTCAATACAGCCCAAACCAACACTAATTGCTGCCACAACATTCATAATAAGATTCAATCATAACAAGAAACTAAATACGAAGTAATAATATCACTAAACACATAAAAGGTCCACCAAAAGGACCTATAAAGTATTCAATAACTTAAAAAAAGTATCAAAATGTGTCAAAATGTCAAAAAGTATAGGGAAATGATAGCAAGCATTAACCTAAACTAAGGTTCACAAAGACTAACCTAAACTAGCAAGCTATTCAAGGTTCACAAACTAACATTAATGTAATAAACTAACACTTAACTTAAAAAAGAACCTATATAATTCAAGTACCTAATTCAAGATCCTATATAATTCAAGCTTAAAAAAGAATGAATGTTGAAAACTTCTTAACCCAAAACTAACAATTTAAACTAAGAAACTTACTTAAAAAAACTAAAATTCAAGAATCTAATTCAAGAAGTTAAAGTTGAAACTAATTCAACATTCTAAAACAAAACTCAAAACTAATTCAAGAACCTATTTCAAATTCAAAGTTCTCAAATTCAAGTTAATAATCTAATTCAAGAACCTAATTCCAAATTCAAGTACCTAGCTAATTGAAGAACCTATATAATTCAAGTTCAAAAAATAACCTAAAGATGAAAACTTCTTAACCCAAAACTAATAATTTAAACTAACAAATTTAACTTAAAATAACTTAACTTAAAAAACTAAGATTCAAGAACCTAATTCAAGTTAATAATCTAATTCAAGAACTTAATTCCAAACTCAAGTTCCAAATCCTAATTCTAAATTCAAGTACCTAATTCAAGAACCTAATTCCAAATTCAAGTTTCAAATCCTAATTCCAAATTCAAGTACCTAATTCAAAGTTTCTCATTTTCTTAACAATAACACTTACATACAAATATTCACATAACTCACAAGATTAATCTAAACTAATTAAGGTCTAAACTAACAAGCATTATTCAAGGTTCACAAAAAAAGAACCTAAAGTTGAAAACTAATTCAAGAGTATAAAAACTTAATCCAAAACTAATTCAAAAACCTATTTCAAATTCAAAGTTCCCAAATTCAAGTTATAATCTAATTCAAGAACCTAATTCCAAATCCTAATTCCAAATTCAAATACCTAATTCAAGAACCTAATTCAAAATTCAAGTTCCAAATCCTAATTCAAAATTCAAATACCTAATTCAAAGTTCCTTATTTTCTTAACAATAACACTAACATACAAATATTCACATAACTCACAAGACTAACCTAAACTAATTAAGGTTCACAAGACTATCCTAAACTAACAAGCATTATTCAAGGTTCACAAAAAAGAACCTAAAGTTGAAAATTAATTGAAGAGTATAAAAACTAAACTCAAAATTAATTCAAAAACCTATTTCAAATTCAAAATTCCCAAATTCAAGTTATAATCTAATTCAAGAACATAATTTCAAATCCTAATTCCAAATTCAAGTACCTAATTCAAGAACCTAATTCCAAATTCAAGTTCCAAATCCTAATTCCAAATTCAAGAACCTAATTCAAAGTTCCTCATTTTCTTAACAATAACACTTATATACAAATATTCACATAACTCACAAGACTAACCTAAACTAATTAAAGTTCACAAGACTATCCTAAACTAACAAGCATTATTCAAGGCTCACAAAAAAGAACCTAAAGTTGAAAACTAATTCAAGAGTATAAAAACTAAACCCAAAACTAATTCAAAAACCTATTTCAAATTCAAAGTTCCCAAATTCAAGTTATAATCTAATTCAAAAACCTAATTGCAAATCCTAATTCCAAATTCAAATACCTAATTCAAGAACCTAATTCCAAATTCAAGTTCCAAATCCTTATTCAAAATTCAAGTACTTAATTCAAGTACCTAATTCAAAGTTCCACATTTTCTTAACAATAACACTTATATTCAAATATTCACATAACTCGCAAGACTAACCTAAACTAATTAAGGTTCACAAGACTATCCTAAACTAACAAGCATCATTCAAGGTTCACAAAAAAGAACCTAAAGTTGAAAACTAATTCAAGAGTATAAAAACTAAACCCAAAACTAATTCAAAAACCTATTTTCAACTTCACTATCAAATTCAAGAACCTAATTCAACAACCTAAGTTGAAAACTAATTCAAGATTATAACCCAACAATATAAACTAATTCAAAATTTCCAACTTTCACTACCAAATTCAAGAACTTAATTCAACAATTTAAAGTTGAAAACTAATTCAAGATTATATTTATAACTCAACAATATAATTTCCAACTTCACTATCAAATTCAAGAACCTAATTCAACAACCTAAAGTTTGAAAACTAATTCAAGATTATATTTATAACTCAACAATATAAACTAATTCAAAATTTCCAACTTCACTATCAAATTCAAGAACCTAATTCAACAACCTAAAGTTAAAAATTAATTCAAGATTATAACCCAACAATATAAATTAATTCAAAAATTTTAACTTCACTATCAAATTCAAGAACCTAATTCAACAACCTAAAGTTGAAAACTAATTCAAGAACTTAATTCAAGAACCTAATTCATACTTAAAATCAAGAGCCTAAGATATTTACCATGCTCACAAATTCTAAAATCAAATTCAAGTTCAAACTTCTCAATTTCAAGTTCAAGTTCACAAATTCAATTATATGAATTATAAAATGTTCATAACCATTATTCAAGATTCACAACTAGCAATGTTCATACTCTAACACTAACTTAAAATAAATGACAAAAAATAATTTAAAGATTTGAAACTAACAAACTTGCTAATAATAACAAAAAATATCAAATAAACCCTAACTTAAAATTTTAGATACTACTAATTCAAGTTCTAATCTACATAACAACTAACAATATTCTTAATCTAATATTAACCTAAAATAAATGCAATGTAATTGAAAAACAAGTAAAAAAATCTAACCTTGAATTTTAAATAAGCTCTAACCCAAAAATTAATGATGGAGGATGAAGGAGGCGGCATGGAGGCGACGACGGCGGCGGCAGCGATGGCAGGTGTGGAGGTATAGAGGTGTGAAGGTGTGGAGGTGTGTGAAGATGTGGAGAAGAGAGAAGAGAAGAAAGAAGAGAAGAGAGAAGAGAGAAGAGGAAAATGGAGGAGTGACCCGATCTGGGTCACTTTATTTTTTAAAAAGCGAAGGACAATGTCGCTTTTGTCCGTCGCTTTTTTAAATGAGTTGACCGCGTATTGACTGAAAAGCGATGTTGCCCATCATTTTTCTATTTTTTTAAATATAAATTAAATTTTAAATAAAGCGACGATGTTTTTTTTAATAATTGTGACGCTAACCGTCGCTTATAATAAAAAATAAAAATTAATTAATTATAAATAATTTTGGTACAAAAATCCGCCAAAAAAAGCGAAGGACAAAGAGACGTTGTCCGTCGCTTTTGTCAAAAAATAATTATAAATTAAAAAAAAATTAGAAAAGCGACGGACAACCTCGCTTTTTCCGTCGCTTTTCAGGAGCGACGTTGTCCATCGCTTTCCTATCCGTCCTTTTTTGAGCTATTTTTAGTAGTGTGCTTTCTTGCTTACGAGCCCATTTTGTGTCACGAATTAAACTGCCGCGAGTGGGACACACACTAAACCCAAGGTGGGAGAACCAATTACCCAAGCCAACACTTAAATAACTAAGCAGCTAAAAAACAGTTTGCATTAAATAAACTAAGATTCACATCTAAAATAAAGTAATAAGAATTCTTGTGGAAAATATCTCCTAGAACCTGAAAGTCATGTACCAAAATATCTAATATATTCTAGAGTACGGGGATGCAACTCCAAAATAAAAGAAGTTCGAGTCCGAACAATGGACTAGAAAGATAAGACGAATCCATAGCAGCCCGGAAGAAACAACTCACCCTTAGGTACAGAAAGCGTTTGTATCACAACTGAGGTTGCGTAGCAGCCTCCGGAATATACCCTGTACTCAACAAAAGTAGAGCAAGTGAGTATCAGAACACAAAAATAACAGTGTACTGGTAGGATCATCGGCCAGCTCCAAACATAAGAAATATGAATAAATAACTATGACTTAGTAAAACAGGATAATATAAGCAAGACTTTCAGTCATCAATCCTGACTTCACAACCATATGAAGCATGTCCGAGAACCACAATAACAACAACTCATATAAGACTCAACATACCCTTCAAGTAACCCAGACCACCCAAAGATCCCTAGGACATAGTGTATGGTGTTTAACATGCAGTTCCTATCTATACAAGAACCATCCATGCATTTAAACACACCAACCAGGCCACTCATGGACCAACATGTAATAAATACATCACAATAAATAAACCCGGTTCACTTATGGAACCAACACACCGAAGAACAATCAAATATGTACCAGGCATGGTACCTGATCCAACCATAACAGAACTTGTACCAGCCGTGGTACCCGAGTCAACCGATAGATATCTCATACCTGGCGTGGTACCCAAGCCAACCAATAGTCTGTACCAGGAATGGTACTTGAGCCAATCAAAGAATCACATATATCACACAATCACAACCACAATGAATACAACTATACTTGTAAGACCACAAGCATTTAAGACAAGTTCACTGCATGAGATTGACAACAAGATATTATTTCACATTCATTCCCTTATTCCCTAAACACGTATTGTACAAGAAATACTAATATAATAGTTAACATGTACACATAATGTAATTTGAGAAACAATTCAACCATCACCTACCTTCAATCAATCCCGAATGCTCTACTGTGCCATAGCCTTCCCGTTTCTCGAAACTCTAGCTTGAACTTGGTCTAAAACAATAACATAAACACCAAGTTAACCTAAATGGCCTAAATATTCCCAGATGACATCTTAATCCCAAACCCCATGCCAATTTTATGATTATTTCACCCATCCCAGGGACCTCCCACCTTAAATTCACCTATTTACTACCAATTCCAAGGTTATGCCAGTGAATTATGGTAAGGAACCTTTAAATGACAACCTAATTCAAGAAACCTAGGTTGTTCATCCCTCCATTCCCCCTTTTCACCAGAAAATCTACCCTAGGTTAAGTTAAACCCTTCCCCAAGCATGTAACTAATGATTCTAAGAGAAAAGAATCAAAGTACTAGACTTCACCTTGCTCAAATTTCATCCAAGACTAGCCTAGCCCAAATTTTTTAACTCCCCAACCTGAAAGTTTTCTATCCCGAGTTCTCGCATGAATAACTCACCTATAAAAATATGAATGGTCATTACAACAAATACTAATTTACTCATTATTCATCCATGAATGATCAAACAAGAAAAATGAGGTAAAACGAGAAGAAGGTAGTACCTGAATCCTGAAACAAGTGAGGGTACTTGTCTCGCATATGCTTCTTATTTTCCCAAGTGTCTTCTTCAATCGGATGATGCTTCCATTGAACCTTCACCAATCTGATTTCCTTTATCCTCAACTTCTAGACATCCCGATCAAGAATAGCAACTGGCTCCTTCTCGTACTGAAGGTCCTTATCTAACAAAACTAAATCCCATTGGATGATGTAATCCCCATCCCTATGGTATCTCTTCAGCATGGATACATGGATGACTGGATGGACTCCTTACAAACTGGAGGTAATGCCAACCAATAAGCTACTGGACTCACACTTTTGAGAACCTCAAATGGGCTGATATATCAAGGGCTAAGCTTATCCCTCTTGCCAAACCTCATTACCTCTTTAATCGGTGACATCTTTAACAGAACTTATTCACCAACCTGAAAATACATGTCCCTTACCTTGCGATCATCATACTCCCTCTGCTTGTGCTGGGCTGCCAATAACTTGGTTTGGACACCTCTTACCTTTTTTTTGAGCTTTATTTACCAAATAAATGCTCAAATGCTTCACATCACCTGCCTCAAACCACCCTATAGGCGATCTACATCCCCTCCTGCAAAGTGCCTCGAATGGTGCCATGTCAATGCTGGAGTGATAACTGTTGTAGTATGAGAATTCACACAACAGTAAGAACTGGTCCTAATGGCCTCCGAAATCGATCACACATGCTCTCAGCATGTCCTTTAGCACTTGTATTGTCCTCTTCGATTGACCATCTATCTGAGGAAGAAAGGTTATGCTAAAAGTGAGTTGGGTGCCTAACTCTTTGTGTAACTTACCCCATAACTTAGAAGTAAACTGTGTACCTCTATATGAAATGATGGAAAGGGCCACCCCGTGCAACCTCACTATCTTCTTGATGTAGATCTTGGTCAACTACTGGTAGTTGTAATCCACCCTGACCGAAATGAAGTAGGCTGATTTAGTCAGCCTATCCACAATGACCCAGATTGAATCATACTTTCCAAAGGTCTTAGGAAATCCCACCACGAAGTCCAAATCTATTATTTCCCTCTTCCACTCAGGAATGGGCATCCTTTGAAGCAATCTTGCAGGCCTTTGGTGCTAATATTTCACATGCTGACAATTTTGACACTTGGACACATATTCAGCTATGTCCCTCTTCATACCAGGCCACCAATAAATTTGCCTCAAGTCCCGGCTCATTTTAGTTATGCCTGGATGAATCGAGTATCGCAAATCATGAGCTTCTGCCAACATATTCTGAACCAAGTCATTAAGCCGAGGAACACAAATCTTCCTTTTAAAACATAACACCTCACACGTATCAAGTGTAGCATCTGAGGACTCACCAGATACTACCTTGTGTTAGAGCTTGTTAGACTGCACTTCTTTAAACTGTTTGGCCTTGATTTCCTCCAGAAATGTGGATTTGACCTTGATACTAGCCTACACTCCACCCTTTTCCGAAATGCCCAAATGCATGAACTTGGATGCTAGCGTTTGAATCTCTCTAGCCAAGGGTCCTGTAGACACCCCCAAACAAGCCAAACTGTCCATGCTTACCATTTTCTGGATCAATGTATTTGCCACCACATTGGCCCTACCCGGATGATACTAGATGGTCACGTCATAATCTTTCAACAACTCTATCCACCTTCTTTATCTCAGATCCAGATCCTTCTGTGTGAACACATGTTGCAGGCTGTGATGATCTGTGAACACCTCACACTTAACACTATAAAGATAGTGCCTTTAGATCTTATGAGCAAACACCACCGCTGCCAATTCCAAGTCATGGGCTGGGTAATTCTTCTCGTGAGGCTTCAATTGCCTCGAAGCATAAACTATGACATTCTTGTCCTACACCAACACAACACCCAAACCCGAATATGATGCATCAAAAAATACAATGAAGTCCTTACTTTTAACTAGAAGTGATAGAATAGGAGTTGTAGTCAAAAGTGTCTTGAGCTTTTGGAAGCTCTCCTCATACTTGTCAGACCAAACAAATCGTACCTCCTTCTAAGTCAACCTCCTCAAATGAGTAGCAATGGGAGCAAAATTCTTAACAAACCTGCGATAATAGCTAGTAAGACCCATAAAACTCCTAACCTCAACCACAGAGCTAGGCCAGACCCAACTCTTAACTGCCTCAATCTTTTGGTGATCCACCAGCACCCCCTTTTCCTAGACCACATGACCTAAGAAGGCCACTAAATATAACCAAAAATTGCACTTCAAAAATTTATCATACAATTTTTATTCTTTCAAAATTCCTAACACAACATGAAGATGCTCTGCATACTCCTTCTTACTCTTGGAGTAAATCAAGATGTCATTTATAAACACAATTACAAAGGAATCTAAGAATGACTTGAAGACACGATTCATCAAACTCATAAAAGTCACCGGTGCATTGGTCAACCCAAATTTTTTTTACCAAGAACTCATAATGCTCATATCGAGTCCTGAAAGCCGTTTTAGGTATATCCTCGAGACAAATTTTCAACTGATGGTACCCTGACCTCAAGTCAATTTTGGAAAACACAGATGCACCCTGCAACTGGTCGAAAAGGTCATCTATGTGGGGCAAGGGATACTTATTCTGGATGGTAACCTTGTTCAATTGCATGTAGTCTATACACATCCTATACCATTCTTGTTTTCCATAAACAAGACTGTAACACCCCAAAGGGAAGCACTAGGATGAATAAATCCTTATCTAGAAGTTCTTGTAGCTGAGTTTTGAGTTCCCTCAACTCTAACGGAGTTATGCGATAAGGAGGAATAGAGATTGGGCGAGTGCCCGGCTTAAAATTTATACAAAAGTCATATCCCTTTCTGGAGGCATACCAGGCGGATTCATAGGAAATACCTCCTGAAAATTCTGAAACCACTAGTACTGACTTAATAGAAGGGGACTCCGCACTAACATCCCGAAGGTGCCAGGAAGGCTGAACAACCCTTCCCCACTAACTTTCTACCCTGAATAAAGGATATGATCTTTGCTGGATTAGGCCTATACATACCTTCCCACTCTAGTCTATCCAAACCTGGAATCTCTAGAGTTATTGTCTTAGAAATATAGTTTAACAAAGTGTGATAAGGAGATAGCCAAGTCATATCCAATATAATATCAAAATCCAGTATATCTAATATGAACAAATCTATCAAAGTCTGAAAACCCATAAATACAACAGAGCATAAATAATACACATGGGTTACTACTACAGACTCCTCAATTGGAGTAGAAACATGAATAGGAGAATCAAGAACATCACAAATTAAGTCCAAACCCAAGGCAAATTTAATATATACATAAGAATATATGAAACCCGAATCAAATAAAATAGAAGTCATTCGGTCACAGACGAGAATAGTACATGTTATCACAGTATCCGATGCCTCAGCCTCAGACTTGCCTCGGAAGGTATAACAATGGGCCCTATTATTAATTTGATCAACCCCTCTAGCTGGTTGCACCGCTCCCCTCCTCGTGTTACCATTACCTCTATTACCACCACGGCCTCTCTGATTATTACCTCGCCTACCCTGTAGGCGCCCCCTACCATTGCCACCTCCACCTTTTGGAACCACACCTTAGTCTATTGCTGCACCTGATTACCTACTTGTCTGAGAGTGCATTCCCTCTTAAAATGACCCGGATCACCACAATGAAAACATCCATGATCAAAAGAGGGCCTGCTGGCAGAAGAATAGGAGGCCTCCTGGCCTCTAGTAGCTGGAGACTGCTGAATGGCCTCTGACTGGCCATCGGTAGAAGCTGGCAGAGCTGATTGAATAGGGCAAGCCAAAAGAACCTGCTGACTAGGACCCTTGGAATAAGAACCACTGAAATTACCCATATTCTTGGACTTTTTAGCTAATACTTTAGTCTGCCCGACCTGCCTGGACCCCTTGAGTTTCTTCACATAGTCAGTCACCTCTTAAAACTCTTCCCTGTAGAAGTCATGTGGACAGATAGAACCTGCAATTCAATATTCAGACCATTAACATACAGACAAATCCTTTCATCCTCAATGCCCAATAGTTGGGTAGCATAGAGAGACAAGGTATGAAACTTAGCCTCATAATCTGCAACAGATATGCTACCCTATTCAAGGGCCAGAACCTTCTTGTGATACCTCAGAGTACGGGGCACATATTTTTCCAGAAATAGGGCATGAAATTGAGACCAAGTCATCGGAGGCAAAGCTGATGAATGACACTCTACATGAGTCCTTCACCACTGCTTGACATCACTCTGTAGCTAAAAAGTCACAAACTCCACCCCATGCTACTGTATAATACCCAACTTATACAGGTTTGTGACTGTATGGCCATGTCCTTATTCTATATACCATGAAATGGTGGAGGTTTCAGCATTAAAAACTTAGTCAATAGCTCACGCTCGGTCCTGGTCATGACATGGCCTAGTACCAAACGAAAGAATGCATCAGTACCTGAGGCTTCATCCATCCTGGGAGTTATGGAGGCAGTGGGATAGGCACCCGGAACCCGAGTAGCCGGCATAATGGGAGTGATTCCAGTACCAGCTAACCCAC
This sequence comes from Jaltomata sinuosa, assembly GCA_003996215.1. Classification (NCBI taxonomy): domain Eukaryota; kingdom Viridiplantae; phylum Streptophyta; class Magnoliopsida; order Solanales; family Solanaceae; genus Jaltomata; species Jaltomata sinuosa. Next base: position 86,259 of record QJPP01004186.1, read on the forward strand.
TCAGGAATGCCAACACCTCCTGAATGACCTCAGACAATATAGGGGGAAAACATACACCTCCAACTGGTGCTGCCATCTATGGCTCCGCACCATCCTCGTGCACTACCTCAACCTCCTCCTCAATATGATCCTGGGGTGGGGGAGGGGTCGTCGGTCTTTGCTGAGCAGCCTCTTGAGCTCCACCCCTAGTGGGTGTCGCTCTCCCTCTGTCCCTGTTGTTGACACCCAATTTTAACCTTCATATACCTCGCTCAGGCTGTTATTTTAGTAGTATTATTATATTGAATCCAGTTTCTTTAACATATTATTATTATTTGCTAAATAAATCGTATGATCTGTCGTTATTTTGATGCTTTCAAAATTCGTATTTATAATTTATAAAAAATAATTATTTAATGCTACTTTATCGTGAATTTTATTTAAAATTATGTTACATTAATTTTACGCACAAAATACGTACACAATTTCGAAAATTGAGTTTATAATTATGATTATTAATATTATTTTTTTCATTATTAGTATTCGTTATTCTCGTTATTGTTATTATTACTTTCATTATTAGCACAAGTTATTATTTTTGTTATAATCGTCATTTTATTTGTTAGTGTTATTATCAATATTATTTAAGTATTTCTATTATTATTAGTATTATTATTGTTGTTGTTATTATTATTATTATCGTTTTTATTGTCATGGCAATTGTTATTTCTTTTGTTATAATTATATTATCGTGTTATTATTATCATCATTATTATAGTTTATTTTAATTATTTATTTACTAAATTATATGTTTAATAATTATTGAGATAATAGCTTAATTTATAAAAAATTTCTAATTTATTTAAATTCCAGCCTAAAATTGAGCAATTTTAGCCTAATTTTAAATGACCAATTTCAATTTTAATTGATTCAAACCCGCATCCACTTGATCCGCTCCATGACCTGACCCACGACAAATCCAATCTCAACCGTTGATCGAATGTGATAAATGGCCGAGATCATTTCCTCCCTTTATTTCCTTACCCCCTCACCCAAATACCAAAAACCCTAAATCATTTCACACGTCCACCAACTGCCACTCATCCCTCAACTCTCTCTCTCTCCCTCGCCTCTTTCAACCACCACACGCCGCCCCATCTCAGCTGGAACCACCTCCGCCTCCAACTCCGGTGAACCACCATGCAACCTCACAAAAATCACCACCACCCCTCCTCTCTCCTCTTCTCTTCGTCTTTTCTCTTCCTCAACCTCCACACTGCCCCAAACCTCGCACCCCTCATCTCTTTCACCTTCCTCCATCTCTTACACCAGTGCCACACTCTCTTTTCTCTGTCACTTTTGTTAAAAATCTAAAACCCTAAAACTCTCTGTCATGTGGTGAATTTAGGGCGAATCCGATGAACTCAGAATAGCGTAAGAAACATCAATGGCTTTTGGTATCAAGTTCTATGCAGATATGGCTTTTTCTGAATATTTTGAAGTCACTAGTTTTGCAATTGTTCACCGCCAAGACGAGGATCCCATATCTTTGATGGGTTTGTAAGAATCTGTCTCCCTATAATTCTCTTGTGTTTATTATATGTTCAATTTGCTGCCCCTCTAGCTAGACTCATGATTTATTTTCTGACAGACTTTATGATCTGGTATTAGTAAATGTAGTGTTAAGTTTTGATTGATACTTGTCTATCTCATGCTCCCCTATGTTTTGTATATCGTTATATACGAATCATCTTGAATTATATTGATTAAGCCCCATGTTCATATTATTCCCATGTCAAGTCTGAGAACTATGTGATTATAATTATCCTCAAATCAAGTTAAGTTTTTTGGTAATTATGATCCTACTGTCTCCTCTCTTCTTAAATTCAAATTGTGACAGCTCTTGAACTTCCTTATTTTTAGTAAGTTTGGACTGGTTTTAGGCTTAATTGGACTAAGTAAAGTTTTTCATGATTTATATTCCTCCTTTTTTCTTCATTTAAATTAATGGGACAGATCTGGTATTTGATTAATTTAGTTACCTTATTAGAGATTACTCTTTTCTAAAACCAGTTCATCCAAAGCTTTGGTAGTATGATTGATTTAGTGTCTTTCTCTATTTAAGTATGACAACCTCTCTTGTCAAAGTGTCTTATCTTTATGCACGAATTATTGAATAAGCCATCAACTATGGTAAGTGGGAATTTTCTACTTAATATAATCTCACTGTGTTATTGTGACATCTTTAATACTTGTCTAATTATGATAATCTTGGCATGATTTATTCACTGAATTGATTTAGTTCATATGTTTAAGTAAAATAATTCCCTTAATTGATTTTCTGAATATTCTTCCTCTCACCAATTCTGTGATTTATGACTATCTTTTTCACTATATAAACAACACTACCTTTCATTGTTCTCCCAGAGTTCTGATCACTGTTCTCCCAGAGTTCTGATCATTGTTCTCCTACCCACTTATACATTCTAAAAGCTCTCATATTATATTGTGAAAAGGGTTGACTTCTGGACTTTTATTACTTATTGGCTGCTAACCGGTTAGTCTTCCATTGAAATAACTTACATTCTTAATGTGGTAGTTTACTGTAGTTTTATTTGATGTCATAGTTACGTATGTGATTCGTATGTTTTCATTGGCCTTTTGAAGAGTAAGTAGAAAGCATGCCTATAGGATTGAATCCTTTGTTATTTCGCTAAATTTTTGGCCTGCTGATGTCCTCGTTTATGTTGTTAACCCATTTTCAGAATGACATCTTGGAAACATAGAGATTATGCCTACAAGATTAATGTACGTTGCATGTTGCTTATTTTTATTGATTTTCCCTTTTGATTTCTGCCAAAATTTCCTTATAGGAATAAGTCAGTAGCATATCCAAATTTTGGTGTGTTGTTTTTCGTGTGCATTTGGCGTGTGCTTTTGTTAACAGGGACCTGAACATGAGTTCGAGCAAAGAAGAGTTGCCTGGGAATTGGGAGGATCATTCTGTCTAGTCCTTTAATCCATTTTCTTGTAACTTTCTTATTTATCTGTTGTAGAACTTTGTAATAAGTGATGTATTAACATTAATGTAATTGAAGAATAGGGGATCATATTACTGGGGAGGGGATTAATTGCTATTTGCCTTCCTCATCTATGTCTTAATTTTGTCAGCATGTTTTACTTATTTTGTTTAAAAGTATGATCTAGGGGCAAAGCACTTTACGTCATTAACACCACATTGCAGATAATATTTGCAAAGCATATGTAGTTATCAATGTCACTTCCTTATTGGAGAATGTGACCATAAGGGTTAATTTTGAAACATGTATAAACATGTAGCTTAGAAACCATGCTCGTAGAATTTTATAATTTACTTTCAACATGTTGGGTCTTGATACTGAATAGATAACCTGTTTATAGGAGTTTACTTTTATTATCTTAAATTTTGAACATGTTCGAGTTGACATCATGTAGAAGTCACTGCTTATAGTTTAGAATTACTTGATTAACTTCGACACATGAACATTAGCAACATGTTTGAAAATCTGAGTTTATAATCTGTCCATATTTATATAAGTCTTATGATGTTTGATATATTTCCCTAGAACACACTTGTTAGCTGCCTAGGTATTAGAAGAACTATGCCCATAGTATGTTCAAATTTGACTTTGTTCATCAAGTCTTCTCATCTCGTCTTGGCATGATTATAACTCATTTGTTGCATGTTTAATCACTTGTATAATTCTTAATTAAATAAGAGGCCTACTTGAGACTATTTACGTGCTACATGTTTTAAAGTCCTTATTTTATTTGACGCTAAAGTCCTTGTCCAATTAATAATCTTAGGATTTTATTTGTCTATACCAATATCTAAATTAGTAAGTCCAATGCCTCTTGAACATTAAGTCAGGATGGGTAGGCATCTTAAGACGCGTTAGTATTTTTTTATTTCTTTAGTGCGCTCTTAGGTTAATAATAACCTTAATAACCAACCTAGCTGAGTAGCCGGAGATGATAGTATGTGTTCGCTGATTAATATGAGCAATCCTTAACTGGGTTGTAAAATATTAATTTATGTTGCATGGGGTGATTCTTTAAGTTTAAACCTCCCTCCCCAACTTGCTTTCCTCCTATGTAGGGAGTGATTTACATGATACACTTATAGCTCAATAGTCATTGCATTTTGACTAAGAGGTCTTTTAAGACTTTGCACGAGGTTGAGCGATTACTCCCAAACGTACAGGCTTTATAGTTCTATTTTATTTAATTCTTACGTTATTATATGCTTGGGGCAGTACTAATTAAATCACTTAGTAATTAAGTTACTTTTTTAATATCATTATGTTAATTTTGTCTTCTCGCTCATCTGATTCTTCTTATTTACTTATTTTAGTTGTAATTTGCATGGTAATCTTTCTCACTTAGATTTATTAATAATTAAATTGATCTAATTTATCTACTTCTTTTAAAATGAGGTTTTATTTGAACTTATTTATTTGACTTTTTATTTATCACTCAATTTCCCACATAATAATGAATCCGACAGAGATCCACATTTGTGGACCTCGAAAGGTGATTAACACCTTCTATCGAAAACAAAATCTTTACTTCACCTCTGGGGTAAAGGTACGGTCTGCGTATATTTTACCCTCCCCAGACCCCACTTTGTGGGAATATACTGGGTATGTTGTTGTTGTTATTTTGTTGTTTTTGTAAACTTAATTTAATTGTAGTTAGTTAGAATGGTGTCCTAACACGCCTTAATCTGTTAGGTGGAAACTCTTCACTCTTTTAATCCTAAAAAAAGTTATCACGTTGAATCTCATTCTTTTTCAAGAAAAATAGGGCGCGACACCTGCCCCTTCCTCGCCCTCGAGCTGCCGGTCCCGCAGCTGGAGCTGCTGCCCTTGCATCATTTCGTCTGGTATCAACCATCTGCGGACAAAAGAATGAAGGAAGTCAGATACCAATTTAGATTACCAGATACCAATTGGAATTAAGTAATAGCACGAAGGGAGAAAGAAGAGAGGTTTCCTAAAGTCCTGTAGCCTCTCGAAGAAAAGTACAGATGTCTCCATACCGTTCTGCAGGACTCTACTAGACCCGTTTTAGTATGATAAGATCAACAATCCTAGGGATATCATACCATTTTTGTTACGACCTAAACTGTCGCAAGTGGCACCCCCAGTGGGAGAACCAATTAACCAAGCCAACACTTAAACAACTAAGAAGCTAAAAAAATAGTTTGCATTAAATAAACTAAGATTCACATCTAAAGTAAAGTAATAAGAATCCTTGCGAAAAATATCCCCTAGAACCTGAAAGTCGTATACTAAAACATCTAACATAATCTAGAGTACGGAGATGCAACCCCAAAATAAAAAAAGTCCGCACCCAAACAATGGACTAGAAAGATAAGATGAATCTATGGCATCCCGGAAGAAGTAGCTCACCCTTAGATTCAGGAAGCATACATATTACAGCTGAGGTCGCGCAACAGCCACTAAAATATCCCATGTACTCAACAATAGAAGAGCAAGTGCAATATCAGTACACAAAAACAACAGTGAACTGGTAGGATCATTGGCCAGCTCCAAACATATGAAATATGAAAATATAATTATGACTTAGTAAAACATGACAAACATGAAAAATTCAAGTCAGTGAATATAAGCAAGACTTTCAGTCATCAATCCTTACTTAACAACCACATGAAGCATGTCTGAGATTCACAACAATAACAACTCATATAAAACTCAACATACCCTTCAAGTAACCCGGACCACCCAAAGATCCCCAGGACATAGTCTATGGTGTTTAACATGCAATCCCGATGTATACAAGAACCATCCCAGCATTTAAACACACAAACCCGGCCATTCATGGAACAATATGTAATAAATATATCACAATGAATAAATAGATTTCACTCATAGAACCAACACATAGAAGAACAATTAAACATGTACTAGGCGTGGTACCCGAGCCAACCATAACAGAACTTGTACCAGGCGTGGTACCCAAGTTAGTCAATAGATATTCCATACCAGTCGTGGTACCTGAGCCAACCAAAGAATCACATATATCACACAATCACAACCACAATGAATATAACCACACTTGTAAGACCACAAGCATTTAAGACAACTTCATTGCATGAAATTGACAACAAGATATTATTTCACATTCATTCCCTTATTCCCTAAACACGTATTATACAAGCAATACTAATGTAATAGTTAACATACACACATAATGTAATTTGGAAAATAATTCAACTATCACCTACCTTCAATAAAGCCCGAATGCTCTACTGAACTGGAGCCTTCCCGTTTCTCAAAACTCTTGCTTGAACTTGGTCTAAAATAATAACATAAACACTAAGTTAACCCAAATGGCCTACATATTCCCGGATTACATCTTAATTCCAAACCCCAAGCCAATTTTATGATCATTCCATCCATCCAGGGCCCTCCCACCTTAAATTCACCTATTTACTATCAATTCCAAGGTTATGCTAGTGAATTACGGTAAGGAACCTTTAAATGACAACCTAATTCAAGAAACCCAGGTTGTTCATCCCTCCATTCCCCTTTTTCACCAGAAAAATCCACCCTAGGTTAAGTTAAACACTTCCCCAAGCATATAACTAATGATTCGAAGGCACAAGAATTAAAGTACTAGATTAGGAGAACAAATTACTTACCTTAATGAAGGATTATGGTGGAAAACTGATGGAATTCGCCCCAATTCGTCTAAGCCCTTCCCCAAAACGTTCTTGAAAAAGAATAAATATTTTTGAGAAAGTTTTTGCATTTACAATAACTTGCCCTGCTCTAGCAGTCCAATCCCTCTATAGCGGCACCACCATAGCAAAACTCACCCGCTATAGCGGGGTTAACCGCCCTTGACTCTCGCTATAGCGAGAATTTCTCTAATATAGCTGCATGGCGATAGCAGTGTGTCACCCGCTATAGCGGCTGACATGGGATATAAACTCAGGAATCCATCCAGTTTTGACTATTTTGCAACACACTCTCAAACCTTGACGTTCCAGACCAATTCCTTAATGTCAAGTTTGATATCGGGAGTTCTACTAACCCGAATTCACTTCAAAAAAGTCCTACAGACTTCTTAACGTCTTAGTTAATAGGAAAACTAGATAAAGCTTGATAATTTCACCCAATCCTTTCCCAAATTACCCTAGACTTCACCTTGCTCAGATTTTGTCCGAGACTAGCCTAGCTCAAAAATTTTAATTCCCCAACCTGGAAGTTTTCTATCCCAATTTCTTGCACGAAAAGCTCACACGTAACAATGGAAAGGGTCATCAAATTTTGTTTTCTAATTTTCCTTGAAACTCAGGAAGAAAAGCGAGTGCCAATGAGACCTAGCAAGATCACTTTCACTTATCCCCAGCAAGGTCAGAATACCACCTTATTCAGAGGCTTAAATCCAAACAAAAATAAGCTCCCAAGAAAGGCACTCAAGAGAGGAAAATAATGAAAGTTATTTTTGATGAAACTTCTTCCCCTTTGAGATATCATAATAAAGGTAAGGAGGGTTCTCTCTCTAAGGGTACGACCCTCGCTGAGAGCCTTTATAAGGCCATAAGTGGATACCTTCTCCCTTGAAAGGCACGATATCTTAGTGTTCAAATGGAGTATTCCAGGTGAGTTATTAGGGGGATGTGATATCATAGAGGGATAGTGGTGTAGTCCTCCTATCGGAAGCTAGTGTTTCCACCCCTCAGGAGATCCTTCCTGGCCTCAGCTCTGCCTAGAAGTCCCTGGTTCCTATCATTGATGAGGATTGGGAGAAGTTATTATACCCTCACCCTATTCTTTAACTTTCACCTCAATTCCTGAAGAGTTTTTCGCATTAGAACGAGCAACATCTTCTCCATTAGTCATTCTGCCACCTTTTCCGGGTATGTTTTCTGCCAAATAGAATTCTCTCTTTTTCCGTCTCTTTCCCTTGAGAAGTTATTCCTCTTATGCAGAGTTACTTCTACATGTCTAAGGCTTTTTCCCATTCTCGTGGAAAAGAAAGACTTACAGGACACGAGGGCAAGTTACTTCAAGAAAGGGTAGACACTTTAAAGAGCAAGTCCAAGTTTTGGGAGACCAAATAGCTTTTGAGAGGGAAAATAAAAGTGAGGCCAGCAGAAAGTCAAGCTAGCTTTGAGCTTAAATTGATCTCCAAACCGAGAAGCTAAGGACTTCTGGCGAGAAAAATAAAGAACCTATGAAAAAGTGACTTTGGCCGAGTAGGAGACATCTCGTCTGCTGGGCCAACTTAAGAAAAGAGTTGTGGAGGCTGCCTCCACTAAGGCCGAGGTTGAATTTTTTAATGGCTAAGTTGAGGAACTTTGCTTAATCAGGGTAGCATTGTATAAGAAGAAAAGAAAGAATAGGCTCATGCACGAGACACTGGGGAAAAGTAGGAGGAGGCGATTAGTGATGAAGCAGAACTTACTGGCCCTCCACCTGGAGATTATCTAGGAAGATCACTTACAAATCCTTGAAAAGGACCGTGCTGACCTTCCTTAATGGATAGGGAGATTGAGTCAGCTCATGAAGCTTCTGTGGCTATCGACTGCCTTTCACTGGACCAAGCCAAGGTTGCCTCTTCCCAAGATGATATATCCGATGAGAGAGACTTAGGAGTATTGATGTGGTGTAGAAATACACCACTTTCGACGCTTAATACTTAGGATTTCCGCATGTTCTTTAGCATTTTATCTGTGGATTTGATGTTTTTTGTTAAGTGTGCAGGCAAATAGGATCCTGGAGAAAACTCTGGAATTTAAGCTGTTTTGGTCGCTACAGTGAAGACGACTTCACTTGACGGGCCGTGCTCTCAAATGACAGACCCGTCATTGCTACTCGTCGTTCAAAGATCTAAAATAGTACAAGGCTGGAGAGATTACACGGCTAAGAAGATGGTCCATCCTTTCAAAGGACGGATCCGTCTATATGACACGTTGTTTGAAGATCAGAAAGTCAGGCCAAGTATGGATGAAAGGATGACTCCAAAGATGACCCATCTTTCCAAAAGACGGACCTGTCCTGTGACCCGTAGATCAAAGATCTGCGAAGATGACAAGTGTAACCAGGATTACGGATCGAAAGAACAGACCGTGCATCTAAAAGACGGTCCATCATTGTGACTCGTCATCACGGAAGCAGAGGAGGCACAAATGTAGGCCAAGAACCACGAGTCCAAAAGACGAAGCGTCATTCAAAAGAATGGCTCATGGTCCCAGCCATCATTTTAAGGAGTAGAGACCTTGACCAGCAGGACCACGGTTGACCTGAGAATACCACGGACCATTGCCCAAATGACAGACCATCGCCCTGACCCGTGGTCCCTGCCGACCCAGTTTCCCAGTTGGATTTGGAAAGGATTTCTTTTTGTCTATAAATACTTTCCCCTAGGTTTTTATTTACGTTTCATTGAACAATATTACACGTTAATTTTCAGATATTTCTTACATTACTTTTGTGTTGAATTCAAAGACCAGTTCTTGATAATTCGAAGTGTTCTTGGGATTATTCTTCAAGATTTCGGTTTTCTTTATTATTCTTTGTAAGTATCTATTAATGATTGATCAAACAAACATTGATTGCATGCTAATGAATATGAGTAGCTAAATCCACAACTTAACCATGAAGGATTAACGAAGTAGGCTAAGTACGTAGGTAAGCTAGGGAGGTTTTTATGCATGTATTGTTCTTCCCTTCGCTTTGATTGCTTTTTAACGGTTGCAAATGTTAGAACTCGCCTTATCCCTACTTGCCTGACCAAGGAGGTACCGGATGGGAAAAGGATTGTAAACAACGATATTCGAGGCTACCAACTCTCGTCTAATAGCTTGACCTTACTAGGAATAGCTAATCTGGGATCAAGGGTAAGGGTTAGTAAAACAACACCCGCGGCCTGACCAAGGCGTGAGGTGAAATTCTCCTAGTTGCCTGACCAAGGAATTAGAAGAGCCCAACTTACCCATTTTGCATGCTAAGCACCAAACTAGTGACCCAAGTATGAAAGCCTTACTAAGTAATGATCTCATGGGGACCATTGCCCTAGTCACTTCTCTTATTGATAATAATCCTTGATATTGACACTTGATACTTGATACTTTTGTTACAATAATTACTTGTTACTACAAAAAAAAAACTTACGGGAAATAATTGACTAAAAGCTTGAAGTAAACATAAATCGACCCTAGTCCTACCATATTCTCTGTGGGATTGACCCCAACCTTTAGTTGGGTTCTATATTTGAACAGCGACCACTTGCACTTCTTTTAGAGGTGTAATTTGGGCGCATCAAATTTTGGCGCCGTTGTTGGGGAATATGGTTTAGGATTAAGTGAGATTGTGTTTAATTCATTGATAGTCCTTATTTCCTGATTTTACATTTTGTGTTGTTTTTGTTTTATCACAGGTTGCACACTTGTGCATGCCAAGCACAAGGAGTCAAGGAAAACCCTTGATCCCTTATGACCCGGAGCTCTCAAAAACACTCAGAAACATGCCTAAAGAGGGAGAGCACGAGACTTAGGAGAAAATTACAGCTCGGCTTATAGCTGATACTGCGAAACAAAAAGAGGAAAAAGCGGTTGCGCGCCTAAAGGAAGGAGAAGTTGCCCTTGCCCTAGAAGATGAGCAAATTGCAAAAGATCTGGCAGCTCAAAACGCTGCAGCTGAGCAAGCCAGGCTAGGAAGGCAACCTGGGATCCAAGATGAGACAGTACCTCGATGTTTGCCATATAACAGAGGTCGACAGATGCAGCAACAAAGGCACATTCCTCAATATTATGACATAGATGATTATGATGAGGAAGAATATGGTACCACTGGGCCCATAGTGCTACCACCACTGGTCGATGGAACAAGGTTCGACATCACTAGTGCCATGATTCAACTGTTGAACATGAAAGGACTCTATTCTGGGAAGCCAACTGAAGATGCAATTCTGCATGTGAATAATTTCATAAGTGTCGCCAAATCTTACAACATGCTAGGAGTGGGGAAAGAGGTGATTCGACTCAGACTATTTCCATTTTTGTTGACTGATGAGGCAATTGTATGGCTTTCTGAATTGCCTGACAACTCTATCTACACATGGAAAGAGTTGAGGAGTCAGTTTTTGGAGTGGTTCTTTTCTCTATCAAGAATGTTGCAGCTAAAGCAGGAGATATATAACTTTAGGCAGGTACCTACGGAAGCTCTATATGATGCGTGGCTGAGGTTCAAAAAGAAGATGAAGCAGGTTCTGAGATATGGGATCCCACCCAGGCATCTGATGGAGATATTCTATAAGGCCCTGAATGGAAATACTAAGGCTATAGCTGATACTATGACTGGAGGTGCGTTCATGGAAAACACATACCCTGAGGTAGCTAAGGATTTAGACAGAGTTGCAAAGACAAATGGCATACGAGAAATGCAAAAATGCCAGTAAGTACTTATGCAATTGGCAGTTCTGTAGACCCGAATGATGTAGAAGACATCAAGCTGATGCAGGCCGAGATGAACACTACACTTGGGTTAGTGGCAAAGATATTTCTTAACAAAGGAGTAGAGAAAGTGAAAGTTGTAGACAAAGCACCAAGATCGGAGGAGCAGTTTTCTGATGAAGAGATTAGTTATCTCCATGATCAAGCGGTGGGTTTCCGGGCCTATGGCCAAGGGAATCAAGGTCAGAACAGAGACAGAGATGACTATTACAACCAAGCCAGTTACAGAGAAAGGGACGGTGACTAGCAAAAGAAGAATGACAGAAGCGGTCTGTATGTGCCCCTAGGTAAACGAGATGATAAGCCAGCACAGCCTAGCATGAGAGAGTTGATCCAAAAGATGTTCCAAAAAGTTGACTTCACAGAGGCCAGTATGAAAGAGATTAAAGCTGAACTTTCCAGTATTAATCAGAAGGTGGAGCCTCACTCTGTCTCTATCAAATAGCTTGAGACCCAGATGCATCAGTTGTCAGCAAACTAGAATCCGCACCAAAAAGGTACTCTGCCAAGTGACACGATTCAGAATCCAAAAAACATTCGACAGGTGATGGAAGTGACTACTCAGAGCGGTAAGCAGACTGTTGATCCTCTTATGCCTATTATTGTTGATGAGCCAGCTGAGATTAAGAGGGATGATGCTAAGGTTATAGCAGAATCTGTTGATAAAGATAGTGGTGAATAGCCTTCTGAGAGACAGTCATCTGAGCAGAAGGGTAAGAGCAAGGAGGTTACACCAGTCTTAAAGCCTATCCCATTGACTCCTCCACCTTATCCTCAAAGGTTGAAGAAGAAGGTTGAGGATGGTAAGTTCCATAAGTCCATCTCCATGCTAAAGTAGCTGTCAGTGAATATTCTGTTGGTTGAAGCCTTGGAGCAAATGCCTGGTTACGCAAAGTTTATGAAGGACTTGGTGAAAAGGAAGAGAACGGTCAGTTTTGAACCAGCAAATAACCGGCACCATTGTAGTGCAATAGCATCCCGTTCGATGGTACAGAAGAAGGAAGATCCTGGAGCCTTCACCATCCCATGCACTATTGGAGCATTCTACTTTGCAAAGGCTTTGTGCGATTTGGGTGCTAGTATCAATCTGATGCCGCTAGCAGTTTATAATCAGTTGGGCTTGGGAGCCCCCTCTCCAACTACAATGTGTCTACTTATGGCTAATCGCACGGTGAAGAGGCATGTGGGTATTCTGTATGATGTATTGGTCAAGGCTGACACTTTAATATTTCCTGCAGATTTTGTCATTCTAGATTGTGAGGTTGACTTTGAGGTGCCCATCGTCTTGGGGCGACCATTCTTGGCTAGTGGGCGTGCTTTAGTTGACTTGGAAACAGGTCAGATAAAATTCAGGTTGAATGATGAAGAGGTGATTTTCAATGTGTGCAAGTCAATGAAACACCATGATGATATGAGGGTGGTGTCTGTTATTGATGTTGTTGATGAGGATCAACTTATTGCTCTGATTGAGGAGAGACTTGGTGTCGAGGCCCTAGCAGCAGTCATTATTAATTATGAAGGGGATGATATTGATGAATATGATGAGATCGTTGCAGCACTTACAGGCTTGGGGACGTACTCTTATGCACCAAAGAAGTTGAACTTAGACTTAAAGAATCGGACAACACCACCGGCTCGTCCTTCTATTGAGGAGCCTCCAGTCTTGGAGCTTAAAGCACTGCCAGGCCACCTTAGGTATGCATTTCTGGGAGATTGATAACGCCCAAACTACACCTCGAATTAACGAAGCATAAGCGATCGTAGTCAAGTAAAGAACCCAACAAGGTTGGGGTCGAATCCCACAGAGAATATGGTGAAGATTAAGCCTTTAGTGAAGCACGTGACTGATAGTCAATAGTTTCCGGTAAATAAAAGGGGGGGTTTTGTGTGAACAAATCGTAAACAAAACAAGTAATAAACGTGTGGGTTTTAATCAAGACAGGAGAACGAACTAGGGAAGTGTTTACCATGGCGTTGGTAACAATGTCGATTCTAAGCTTAGCCGGGTTCTTTCTACATGTGTGTCACGATGTGATTGAATTTATGGTATCGTCTAAACGTCTCTCGACCAAATAAACAAATTTCCTTTTCTATTCTCTCGACCTCGAAAAGATGTGCTTTTTATCTTTCAATCCTAAACATCAAGTAGATTAATCCAGTTACGGCATTAATCATAAGACGAGAGTTAGTAGTCTCGAATCCTCGTTGTTAATCAAGTTTCCCGGTTTTAATCTCTTTACTCAAGCAAATTTAAACCTAGGCAAGTTCTAATATTTGCAACCACTAGAAAACGTGAAAGAATGTATGATTAACAACGACAATATATATATTTAACCCGACGCTACCCGGAATCTATATTGCTACGTTTGCCATGGCTCCCACAACCCTAGTTGTGAGAGTTTTAGTTAATCATGCTTGAAGAATAACAGAAGAAAGTCATAATCATAATAAAGAGAAAAGATCCTTACAATGTATTGAAAACAATCCTCAATTAATCCAAGAACAAGAATCCAAGAACTCAAGAACGAATCAAGAACACGCTTGCAAGATCAAGAAACCGTGTTGCTTGCGCTCAAAGTCTCGCTCAAACTCCTAAAACTATTGTAAAAAACGTGTAAAAACTAATTGAAAAGGTGATATGTAAAATAAACCTAACATAGGGTATTTATAGGAGTCTAGGAAACCAATCCTAAAAACGTCCGGATTCCGCGTCACGCGTCTGCCTTAACTTGACGGCCAGGCTGATGGACCGTCAAGCCAGTGACGGACCGTCGCCTGGACCGTCACTGCTAACCAGTGATGCTGCCTCAGCTGCCTTGGTGTGACGGTCACTGTGACGGACCGTCACATGTGTGATGGGCCGTCACTCAGACCGTCACTCTTATCCAGAGCTCTCTTTTTCACGTATTTCCTTCCGTTTCCACGTTTGTCTCCATTTCCTGAAAATACAACATAAAAACATCAAAAACGACAACGGTTGCTTGCAAACGTACGATTGTTCTTAGTTTACAGGAGTCGAAAGTGACGTAAATTAGCGGCACATCAACACCCTCAACTTAAGACGTTCGCTTGTCCTCAAGCAACATGACATAAAACAATACTACGACTCAACTAAGAAACAAACTCGTGTCTATAGCAACTCATGGCCATTCAAAACTTATTCAATTAAATCAAGCTCCCTCGTAGCACATAAATGTATGAAACGCTAACTTGCAAGGATCCAAACATGTCATTCCGATATGATAGAATATTATGCATACACACGCGCAGCTATCCTAACAATCAATAGACAATACAGAAATCTTGGCGCCCTCACCACAAAGAAATCCCATACACAAGATTTGGGACTAGGTAAGCGCTCACACTCACAAACGATTTCAAACAATGCACATGCGATACCATAGGCTTGCCCTTACTATTCTATTTCGGTTCTTCAGAAAGCCGCTCAGGATCACTACAGGACTTGTTTTGGCTTGTACTGAGGCTTGAGGTGCAGGTAGGATACATTTAGGGGTTAATGACTAAGCCCTCCTTGGAACTACCGACGTCTTATTACCACATCCTTTACTTTGTCCATCCTTATTCGCCTTTTTATTTCCTTCTATCTAGCTACAGGTGCGGCCTCTTTATTTTGAGAATTCTTTTTGTTACTTTTTCGATCTTTTTCACTTCTTTTTATTTTTCTTTTCTTAGGCACACACCCGAATTTTCATTCTATTCACAACCAATCTTCTCCATCCTCTTTTTCTTATCATTCACCTCTGTAGTAGCCACCCTCAACTTAGGCTGATTGCTTGCGTTGAGGTGCACAATGTCCATGGCAGGACCAGGGCCAAAACAGGGTTTACCTCTATGGTAGCCACCCTCAACTTAGGATGATTGCCTGCGTTGAGGTGCACGATGTCCAAGGAAGGACCAGGGCCAAAATAGGGATTCAAAGTTAAACGGGAATGGTGACAGGTTATTGAAAGAATAAGGTCAATTATGGCTCAAACAGGGATCAAGGGATTATTTATATTTGGACGGTCTTTTAGGTTAAGTGGACTGCACACAAAAAGGGCCTGTGATCCTTTCCTAAGCAACCAAACTTCGAACTTAACCAAATAGACCGGGCAAGTTCTAGATGCATGCACAGAGTAAGAATTTATAACAATAATCTCACACGCTCTTGGCACCAAGAAACTATATCGCTACCAACTATCAAACAACCGCTCCGCTTAAGCATACTCATTCTACTCATAATCACACAATGACATACAAGGATCCAGACAGTCAATCGTTTCAACATAAGTACAAAACCAGAAAATTTTTAAAGGGGCCTCATTTTTAAACAAGAAAAACGTCATGCTTGCATAGACACTAGTAAAACGACTAAAAAAAATTTTTAAAATAACAACCTAAACATGCCAGTTCTACTAGATAGCACACCGAAGGGAAAAGAAACACGGCAACAAAAATCCTCGGTGGTGACTCACAGGTTTCCCAACACCCTCAACTTAGACTCATGCATTGTCCCCAATGCATCCACATGAAAGCGAAAAACTGTGAGAATTAGGAATACCTGTGAAGTCGATAGGACTCAGATTCTGGAATGATGTTGGAGACCGCCAGGGTCTCCAAAACAGGAAAACTCGATGGAGTGTAGCGTTCCAGCTTCCTCTTTGGCCTCCATCGCTAGTCGCGACAACTTCTTCGCTCTTTCTTTGCAGATTCTCTTGCGGTGTTTTCGTTTTCTTGATTTATTTTCCCCGCTTTCCTTCACCTGCTCGTTCTTTTGCAATCGCGACTTTACTCTCATAACAGCTTGGGTTTCAACACAACCCTTCTCCTCAAGATCCATATCCGTAGGGCCTTCCTCAATAGCATTGATGACCGCGACCACCCTCATGTCACTTGGTTGCTTCATCAATTTGGACACATCGAACTTGACCACTTCATTGTTTAATCAGAAGGTCAGTTCGTTTCTCTCCATGTCGACCAATGCTCTTGCTGTGGCTAACAATGGTCATCCCAAGATTATGGGAACTTCAAAATCTACTTCGCAATCCAGGATCACAAAGTCTGCTGGGAAGATAAGCTTACCGATCTTTACTAGCACATCAGACAATATTCCCACAGGTCGCTTTACTGAACGGTTAGCCATCATCACTCTTATGGACGTTGGTTTAGGAGCTCCCAAACCCAGTTGTTTATAGACGGCTAGCGGCATCAAGTTGATGCTAGCACCCAGATCACACAAGGCTTTCCCGAAATTGAGCTTCCCAACAGTGCAGGGAACAGTAAACGCACCTGGATCTTCCTTTTTTTCGACTAACGACCTAGAAGAAATAGCGCTGCAGTGGTGGAGGTTGTCTTCCGGTTCATAACTTATCGACCTCTTCTTTGTAATCAAGTCCTTCATGAACTTGGCATAACCGGGCATTTGTTCCAGCGCTTCCACCAATGGTATGTTTATTGAAATCTGCTTCAGCATGGTCATGAAGTTCAGGAACTTACCATCGTCAGCTTTCTTCTTCAAACGCTATGGGAACGGAGGTGGTGGTCGAGGCATCATAGTTGGGAGCTTTTCAGCTTCCTTGCATTTCTCCGCGGGCTTTTGAGTTTCCTCCTCTACCGCCTCTTCATCATCCGCAATATCACTTTGAGTCTGAACTACCGGATGTGATTCCGGTAATATTTTTCCGCTTCTTGTGGTGATCGCCATACAGCTTGCATCATTCCTTGGATGAGTGGTGTCGCTCGGCAAGGTACCTATCTTCCTTGGGTTTAGAGATGCCGAGATGTGACCCACTTGCTGCTCTAGTTGCTTGATCGCGGTTGAGTGTGACTCCACTACCTGACTCAATGTTGATAACTCAGTCCGCATTGCCTTTACTCCAGAGTCAGTCGATTCCACCTTAAGCAACATCTTCGCCATCATGTTCTCAAGTTTGGACGTCTCAGCCTCGCTGCCAGTTTTATCCCGATTACCAGGTGGTATATACAACCCACCTCTATCGGTGTTGTTCCTCAATTTTCCTTGGTCGCGATCTTTGTAACCACCTTTCTCATAGTGGTTGTCTCGCTGATAGTTCCGACCTTGGTTTCCCTGGCCATTGGCCTGGAAACCCCCCAAGTAATTTGCCTCCTCAGTCTCCATACCTTGGGCACCCACAGCTTGCACCTTCTCCATACCTCCTGAGAACAAGTGCTTGGTCAGTAGGTCCAGCTGCATTTTCAGATGCCCCATGTCTTGGTCGCGCTCCTCCTCTTTCCTACGCTGCTCTGCTGACATACCAACGGTATAGGTGCTAGCTGCAACCTCTGAATCTCGTGTGTGCCAGGCCCTGTTGGTCTTGGTGAGCCTGTCTAAAATAGCTGTGGCGTCGGCAAAAGTGCAACCCATAAACGCTCCACCTGCTGCGTTATCCAATGTCGGCTTGGTAGCCGAATTTAGTGCCCTGTAGAATGTCTGCATCAAGAATTCGTTGTTCAGCTGATGGTTGGGGCACTGTGTCAGCTTCTTCTTGAATCGCAACCAAGTCTCGTGCAGTGCTTCGTGCGGTTGCTGCCTGAAGTTGTTAATCTCGTCCCTTAACTGTATCATCCGAGAGGGAGGAAAGAACCTTTCTAGGAAAGCTCCTCTCAACTCTCCCCACGTTGCGATAGAGTCGGGGGTCAGCTCTGTCAACCACAATGCTGCCTCATCAGACAGAGACAACGGAAACAACCTGAGCCTGATCGCTGTCTGACTCACTCCTGGCAATTCGAACTACTTGCAGATGCCCACGAAATTCATCAAGTGCTGGTTTGCATCGTCACTAGCAACACCGCGGAACACTCCTCTCAAGTTCAACAGCTGGATCATCATGCTAGTGATGTTGAACTTGGCTCCGAGCGGTAGCGGTGGAACAATAATGGCGCTCGTAGCGCCAGCTCCATCTAAATCGAGATCCTCATCATTCCGTACACCATCATCCTGCAGACCACCAGCATTCAGATTTTGTTGGGCCTGCAGTTCCGCAGCGATCCTCGCTGCCTCTAGTTGTGCGGCCATATTCCGCCTCAATGTTCTAGCAAGCTCGGGGTCGTAAGGTAAAATTTGTTCCCCCGAACCTCGGGTACTTGGCATGCACAACTGTGTACCCTGTCAACGACAAAAACAACAAATAAACGTAAAGCAGGAAATTATGACTAAGAGTCCAATAAACACACCAGACTTAATCAAAAACTGTATTCCCCGGCAACGGCGCCACTTTTTGATAACGCCCAAACTACACCTCGAATTAACAAAGCGTAAGCGGTCGTAGTCAAGTAAAGAACCCAACAAGGTTGGGGTCGAATCCCACAGAGAATATGGTGAAGATTAAGCCTTTAGTGAAGTACGTGACTGATAGTCAATAGTTTCCGGTAAATAAAAGGGGGGGTTTTGTGTGAACAAATCATAAACAAAACAAGTAATAAACGTGTGGGTTTTAATCAAGATAGGAGAACGAACTAGGGAAGTGTTTACCATGGCGTTGGTAACAATGTCGATTCTAAGCTTAGCCGGGTTCTTTCTACATGTGTGTCACGATGTGATTGAATTTATGGTATCGTCTAAACGTCTCTCGACCAAATAAACAAATTTCCTTTTCTATTCTCTCAACCTCGAAAAGATGTGCTTTTTAGCTTTCAATCCTAAACATCAAGTAGATTAATCCAGTTACGGCATTAATCATAAGACGAGAGTTAGTAGTCTCGAATCCTCGTTGTTAATCAAGTTTCCCGGTTTTAATCTCTTTACTCAAGCAAATTTAAACCTAGGCAAGTTCTAATGTTTGCAATCACTAGAAAACGTGAAAGAATGTATGATTAACAACGTGACAACATATATATTTAACCCGACGCTACCCGGAATCTATATTGCTACGGTTGCCATGGCTCCCACAACCCTAGTTGTGAGAGTTTTAGTTAATCATGCTTGAAGAATAAGAGAAGAAAGTCATAATCATAATAAAGAGAAAAGATCCTTACAATGTATTGAAAACAATCCTCCGTTAATCCAAGAACAAGAAACCAAGAACTCAAGAACGAATCAAGAACACGCTTGCAAGATCAAGAACCCGTGTTGCTTGCGCTCAAAGTCTCGCTCAAACTCCTAAAACTATTGTAAAAAATGTGTAAAAACTAATTGAAAAGGTGCTCTCTAAATTAAACCTAACATAGGGTATTTATAGGAGTCTAGGAAACCAATCCCAAAAACGTCTGGATTCCGCGTCGCGCGTCTGCCTTAACTTGACGGCCAGGCTGACGGACCGTCAATCCAGTGACGGACCGTCGCCTGGACCGTCACTGCTAACCAGTGATGCTGCCTCAGCTGCCTTGGTGTGACGGTCACTGTGACGGACCGTCACATGTGTGACGGGCCGTCACTCAGACCGTCACTCTTATCCAGAACGCTCTTTTTCGCGTATTTCCTTCCGTTTCCACGTTTGTCTCCATTTCCTGAAAATACAACATAAAAACATCAAAAACGACAACGGTTGCTTGCAAACGTACGATTGTTCTTAGTTTACAGGAGTCGAAAGTGACGTAAATTAGCGGCACATCAGAGATAATGAGACATTACCAGTTATCATTGCTGAAGATCTTGGTGAAATGCAGGTTGAACCTCTGGTTTCAGTATTGCTGATGTTTAAGAGAGCTATTGGGTGGACCATCACATACATCATTGGGATCCCTCCTGGGATCTGTACTCACAAAATCCAGCTCAAGCCTGATTACATTCCTTCTATCGAGCATCAGCGTAGGTTGAATTAGCCTATGCAGGAGGTCGTAAAGAAGGAAATCATTAAGTGGTTGGATGCAGGTGTGGTTTACCTGATTTTTGATAGCAAGTGGGTGAGACCTGTTCAGTGCATACCGAAGAAAGGAGGGATCACTGTTGTCCCTAATGCTAAGAATGAGTTGATTTTGATGAGGCCAAAGACCGGTTGGCGCATTTGTATGGACTACAGAAATTTAAATGACCATTTTCCAATGACATTCATGGATCAAATGCTAGACCGTCTTATAGGTATAGGTTGGTACTATTTTCTTGATGGTTATTCGGGGTATAATCTGATTTCTATTTCCCCCTGAAGACCAAGAGAAGACAACATTCACATACCTATATGGAACTTTTTCTTTCAAGAGGATGTCGTTCAGTCTCTGCAATGCGCCAGCAACATTTCAGCGTTGCATGATGTCTATGTTTTCAGATATGGTGGAAGACACTATTGAGGTATTCGTGGATGACTTTTTGGTGGTAGGTGACTCGTTTGAAGATTGTCTAGATCATTTGGGCTGCGTTGTGAAGAGGTGTGAAGGGTGTAACCTAGTGGTGAATTGGGAGAAGTGTCACTTTATGGTCAAAGAAGGCACCGTGCTTGGTTACAGAATTTCAAAAAAGGGCATAGAAGTCGACAAAGCGAAGATTGAGGTAATTGAAAAGTTACCTCCACCAGTCTCTGTGAAAGGTATTCGGAGCTTCTTGGGTCATACAGGGTTTTATAGACGATTTATCAAGGACTTCTCCAAGATTGAAAATCCATTGTGCAAGCTATTGAAGAAAGAGGTAAAATTTGTTTTTGATGATGCTTGTCTCAAGGCCTTTGAGTGTTTCAAAGAGAAGTTGGTTACAGCTCCTATCATTATAGCTCCTGATTGGTCACAACCGTTTGAGGTTATGTGTGATGCTAGTGGGGTGGCGCTAGGAGCAGTCCTAGGCCAAAGGCGCGAGAAAATTCTTCATCCTATTTACTACGCTAGCAAGGCACTTAACCCAGCTCAGAATAACTATACAGTGACCGAACAGGAACTTCTTGTTGTGGTCTTTGCTTTTGAGAAATTCAGATCTTATTTGCTTGGCACAAAGGTGTTGGTGCATACTGACCATTCAGCTCTTCGCTACCTCATGGCGAAAAAGGATGCAAAGCCAAGGTTGATTAAATGGGTGTTGCTTTTGCAAGAGTTCGACTTCGAGGTTAAAGATCGTAAGGGTACAGAAAATCAGGTAGCAGATTATCTGTCCAGGTTGGAAGAAGAAGCTATGGTGAAACTGACTGATGAGCTCGAGATTGATGATTGGTTTTCTGACGAACAGGTATTGGCTGCTACCCAGGACTTAATCCCATGGTTCGCGGATTTTGCCAACTATTTGACAAGTGACTTAGTGCCTGATGATATGTCTGTAGACCAACGGAGAAAGTTCATGTCTGATGTGAAGAAGTACTTTTGGGAAGAGTCGTTCTTGTTCCGTGTTTTTGCTGATACCATGATATGGAGATGCGTGTCGGAAGCTAAGATGATGGAGATATTGGAAGCATGCCACTCCTCCCCTGTTGGAGGTTATCATAGTGGTATACAGACTGCCCACAAAATATTGCAATGCAGCTATTATTGGCCGACTATTCATAAAAATGCCCATGAGTTTGCAAAGGCTTGTAGCAGGTGTCAAAAAGAAGGCGGCATATCAAGGAGGCAAGAGCTTCCTATGAATCCTATTCTGGTGATTGAGCTATTCGATGTTTGGGGCATTGACTTCATGGGACTATTCGTGTTGTTTGGTGGAACGAAGTACATATTGGTGGTTGTTGACAATGTGTCTAAGTGGGTGGAAGTTGTTGCGCTTCCCAGTAATAAAGGTAAATGCGTCACAATGTTCTTGAAAAAGAACATCTTTAGCCATTTTGGTATGCCTAGGACCATTATCAGTGATGGAGGCTCTCACTTCTGCAACAAGTTGTTTCATGCTTTACTTGAAAAATATGGAGTGAAACACAGGGTTGCAACCCCTTATCATACGCAGACGAGTGGGCAATTGGAGGTCTCCAATAGAGAAATCAAGTCAATCATGTCCAAAATAGTCAATGCAAACCTAAAGGATTGGTCTCGAAAGCTTGATGATGCATTGTAGGCATACCGTACTGCATATAAGACTCCAATAGGCATGTCTCCATATCAGCTTGTATTTGGTAAAGCTTGTCATCTTCCAGTTGAGTTGGAGCACAAAGCCATGTGGGCTTTGAAGAAGCTGAACCTAGATTGGAGTGCAACATCCTCGCAAAGGCTAGGGCTGCTGAACGAGTTAGAGGAGTTTTGCCTCAAAGCATACGAGAGTTCAGCATTGTACAAGGAAAGGATGAAGCTATACCATGATAAGAGGATAGAAAGGAGATATTTTCAGCCTGGTGACATGGTCCTGCTCTTTATTTCCAAACTTCGCTTGTTTCCTGGCAAGTTGAAGTCCAAGTGGATTGGACCGTTCAAGGTGGTGCAATTTTTTCCTTATGGAGCTGTTGAACTCGGGAACAAAGAGAGGAAGAGGTTCAAAGAAAACAGGCAGAGGATAAAGGCTTATTTTGGCACCGCAGAGGAGCTCAGAACCCTAGAAGCATGGAGCATAGATGAATTCATCCCACCTGAGGAGCTTGATGAAGTCTGAGTAGTCAAGTAGCCTGCGTCATGCCGCGACATTAAATCAGGCGCTACATGGGAGGCAGCCCATGATGTTGTAATTTACTTTATGTTAATTGTAGTGTAAAAGACTATAGAGTGTTTTGGTGAAGTCTGAGTAGCCAAAACACTTGCGTCGTGTCGCGACGTTAAATCAAGCGCTGCTTGGGAGGCAACCCAAGGTTAAAAGTTTGTTGGATATGCAGGTGAGGAGGAAAAGCATAACACTGCAGAAGTCCCAGAGACGACGACTAGGTTTACGGACCGTCCTTTGAAAGTACGGACCGTCGATCTGAGCCGTGGTCTCTGGGAAGACAGTAAGCCTCAGATTAGGAACGACGTGTCATCAAGACGGACCCGTGGTTTGTACCACGGTCCGTTGATGAAGCCGTCATTCCTGGCAGCAGGTAAGTGGAATGTATAGCATACTACGAGTCCAACAATGGACCATCTTCCAAATGACGGACCGTCATTTGGACTCATAAAACCCAGGTACGGTATCTTCTTCAGACCCCAGTGCGGGAGTAGTTGATGTTGGAGCTGCAGAGGCAGCTATTACTGTTGATGATGGAGCTGCTCGGGCAGCTGTTACTACTAAGGCGAGTCATGCAGAGTTATCCTCAAAAGATGTTAGTGCTACGGGTACTGATCTTGAGGGCCCAAAGGATGCGACACCAGGCACCAGCGCTTAGGCGCCACAGGTATGCTCTCACCCCTTTATGTTTTTTATTTCCTTTAGTGCATTGAGGACAATGCACACATCTTTTTGGTGGGGTAGGGGTACCATTGGGTGTGCGCTGTTTTGAAGGGTCTCTTGGCGAAGTCTGAGTAGCCGAGAGATACCCACGTCGTGCCGCGACGTTAAATTAGGTGCTGCATGGGAGGCAACCCATGAGGGTACTCACAAGGTACCCGAATCCTTAGGGTTTTCTTGCCTGTGTTCTTTCCCTAAGGATTTTTATTTCTGTTGAACCGACATGTTTAGTATAGGTTGTAGATAGTAAAAGAAGAAAGGGAACTTAGCGCAATCTGTGATATGATTTTTTTCAGAACTAAAATTTTGAAAAATGAAACCCCTCCGAATTTTGTGTGACATGATTGTATTTGTTCTTGATAGACTAACCACTATGGATCTGTGCATGACATTGTAATTGAATCGACTTGATGAACAGCTTAAGCTAGGACACAAACCTAATAAGTAGCATGTAATCATTGACTGTGTGCCATGAGTGTGTGAGCTTAATTTGTTGGTTCTTGCTTTGTGTGCCAATCTAGAACTTGCCCGGTTAGTCTCGCTTAAGTTGTAGGATGATTGGTTAGGAAAGGATCATAGGCCCTTTTTGAACTAGTCCACTTTATCCAAATGACCAACCAAATGATGTAAATACCCTTTTTGATCCCTGAATTTTGAGCCTAAATTGCCCCTTTTGTTGTTTAGCCCTATCACCTTCCCCGTCTTTTTGTAAACCTTTAGTTTGTCCCTGGTCCCTCCTTGGATATCGTGTACCTCAACTCAGGCAAATCACCTAAGTTGAGGGTGGCTACTGTAGAGGTGAGTGAAGAGTAGGAGTATGAAAAGAGAAGGCTAGTAATGAAAAAGGGAAATAACGGGTGTGGTGGTTGTGTTGAAAAAGAAAGAAAAAAAAGAGAAAAGGAAGAAAATAAAAAGAGAATGAGAAAAGAGAAAACAAAGGATATTAGTTGATTTTGAAATAAAGGCCGCACCCGCCACTTGTAAAAAAAAAAAAAAAGGGAGAAAAAAGGGAGGAAATAAAGAAAGTTGGCCTGATAAGTGGAATAAAGATAGCGTAGTACCAAAGAGGGCCTAGTCACTAAATCCTATATCTACCATGCCCGTTCCCGAGCCTATGTTACAAACCAAATAAAGTCCTATTGTGATCTTGACCAAGTTGTCCGAAGACCGAAGCGTAGAAAATAAGGGCAAGCCTATGGTATTGTGCATGCATTGCTTGAATATCTATTATGAGTTCCAGTGTTAGTTCAGTCCCTGAGATCTTGATTTTATTGATGTGCGATAGGGACTTCTTTGTGGTAAGGGCACTAGAGCAACGTTGACTGCTAACTGTTGGTGTGAGTCTCGTATGTGTATGCTATGTCGTCTGTTGATAATGTGATGTCATTCATGGATCCTCTTTTGTTGTCTTGATGAACGGGACATAGTCACTGGTTTAGTGTTGAAAAGGGAGGGGGATACTTATTATGGGTTGAATTGCTAAATCAGATGATTGCCTTAGTTTCTAGTTTTCTTTTACTATAGCATCGTGATAGAATAGTTATTGTTGTGTCGCTTGAGGACAAGCAACAATTTTAAGTTGAGGGTGTTGATGTGGTGTAGAAATACACCACTTTCGACGCTTAATACTTAGGATTTCCGCATGTTCTTTAGCATTTTATATGTGGATTTGATGTTTTTTGTTAAGTGTGCAGGCAAATAGGATTCTTAAGAAAACTTTGGAATTTAAGTTGTTTAGGTCGCTACAGTGAAGACGACTTCACTTGACGGACTGTGCTCTCAAACGACGGACCCGTCATTGCTACTCGTCATTCAAAGATCTGAAATAGTACAAGGCTGGAGAGATTACACGGCTGAGAAGACGGTCCATCCTCTCAAAGGACGGATCCGTCTTTATGACACGTTGTTTGAAGATCAGAAAGCCAGGCCAAGTATGGATGAACGGACGACTCCAAAGATGACCCGTCTTTCCAAAAGACAGACCTGTCCTGTGACCCGTAGACCAAAGATCTGCGGAGATGACAAGTGTAACCAGGATTACGGATCGAAAGAACGGACCGTGCTTCTAAAAGACGGTTCGTCATTGTGACTCTTCATAGGCACAAATGTAGGCCAAGAACCACGAGTCCAAAAGACGAAGCGTCATTCAAAGGAACGACTCGTGGTCCCAGCCGTCATTTTAAGGAGCAGAAGATCTTGACCAGCAGGACCACGGTTGACCTGAGAAGACCACGGACCATCGCCCAAACGATGGACCGTCACCTTGACCCGTGGTCCCTACCGACCCAGTTTCCCAGTTGGATTTGGAAAGGATTTCTTTTTGTCTATAAATACTTTCCCCTAGGTTTTTATTTACGTTTCGTTGAACATTATTACATGTTACTTTTCGGATATTTGTTACATTACTTTTGTGTTGAATTCAAAGACCAGTTCTTGATAATTCAAAGTGTTCTTGGTGTTATTCTTCAAGATTTTGGTTTTCTTTATTCTTCTTTGTAAGTATCTCTTAATGATTGATCAAACAAACATTGATTGCATGCTTATGAATATGAGTAGCTAAATCCACAACTAAACCATGAAGGATTAACGAAGTAGGCTAAGTACGTAGGTAAGCTAAGGAGGTGCTTATGCATGTATTGTTCTTCCCTTATCCCTACTTGCTTGACCAAGGAGGTAACGGATGGGAAAAGGGTTGTAAACAACGAGATTCGAGGTTACCAACCCTCGTCTAATAGCTCGACCTTACCAGGAATAGGTAATCTAGGATCAAGGGTAAGGGTTAGTAAAGCGACACCCGCGGCCTGACCAAGGCGTGAGGTGAAATTCTCCTAGTTTCCTGACCAAGGAATTAGAAGAGCCCAACTTACCCATTCTGCATGCTAAGCACCAAACTAGTTACCCAAGTACGAAAGCCTTACTAAGTAATGATCTCATGGGGACCAATGCCCTAGACACTTCTCTTATTGATAATAATCCTTGATATTGACACTGGATACTTGATACTTTTGTTACAATAATTACTTGTTACTACAAAAAAAAAAAAACTTGCGGGAAATAATTGACTAAACGCTTGAAGTAAACATAAATCGACCCTAGTCCTACCATATTCCCTGTGGGATCGACCCCAACCTTTAGTTGGGTTCTATATTTGAACAGCGACCGCTTGCGCTTCTTTTAGAGGTGTAATTTGGGCGCATCAAGAATCTGTAGACTCGTCTTAAGGATGATCTTTCTTTCTGCATCTTTGTTTCTTTCTATGTACTTAACGCTTTTAATAAGCAAGACTTTTAAATGTTCGATATTGTAGCACATTCACTATGTTTTGTGTTTGTTGAAAGCCCAAATTCCATTCTGAGATCTTAGGTAGTGCTGAAATCTGCCACTGACGATGGTCACGTATTAATGTTTGGAAGTAGCTACCAACTAATTTTTGTATTATTTTGCTCCTCTTTGAATCTATCTGCTCATGGGGAGAGCGTGGCTCTGTCTCTCGAGAGTGTTGTATATGTTTTTTAATATTATGCATGTATTTAGGCTTGTAGATAGTCGAGGCCCATGAGCGCAGAGTGCATAATGTTTTGTCTCGGCGCCTTTACTAGATAGGACATCTCCTATTCATGTCGGATGCAAGGTGTGGGGACAATTGAGGTCCCTGAGTTAATTTCAGCTGAATCGTGATCCTAACAGAGAGGTTTGCCAAAGTAGAAAGTAATAAAAGTTTTTTGATTTATTATACTCATTTCATCACAGTCTTTTCAGGGCATGTACCGCTAGATGGGTGAAGGCTTCCTGAGTATATATTCACATCGCCGCTTGCTGTTTACATTTACCAGCCCCTAGTTTGTTGTTTATTGAATCTCAAAATGGCAATCCCTAGTATATGACTTCCCTAGGGTGCTTGATGCTTTGCATAAGATTCTACTTGTCCTCCCAACCTGCTATGTGTGCTAGAACAGCATATTCATGAGCAAGAGCGTATTTCACAGCTAATTCAAAAACAATCATTTTTTCTGGGGAACTTTCATATAAGTCTGCACCTAATATCTATAAGGGTGTATACATCATTAAAAACCTTGCCGAAAAAACCCATTTGGGACAAAAAAATCGAGCGAAGGGAAAAAAGGTGTAGCGCATGTTGTCATAAAAGAGGAGGTTAATGGAGGATACTTGCGCTTTCAGCAATAGTATTTTTGTCTAACGCCGAATGATCTAGCCACAGCCGACCGTTGCAGGCTATCATCAGGCTTCTGCTCCTCCTATGCCAACACAACTGTCGAGGATTCTCTGTGGTTGTTGGTTTTTACTTCTGGTTCTCTAATTGTGACCAAGTTCGCATCTGCAAGGGGAAAGATGAAGTCTCTAGTTTCAACCATATTTCTGTCTTCTTGCAAAACAAATCAGAGACAAGTAACAAAGAAAAAGAAAGATTAAACCCACATAATTGTTCTGGCCCCATGGTGGGCGCCAAACTGTTTACCCTGAATTTTTTATAGTTGAATTTGTAGGTGAGTCAAGAGCACGCGCCATAATTTAACCTTGTTTTGTGTTCGATTTTTTAGTTATATAGTTAATAAGAGATGAACGCAAAAGATAGTATAATAAATTAGCGAAGTAAGTAAAGTAAATAGAACAAATCTATCGTGCTCGAGATGGATCCGAGCGTCCTCGAGAGCACAACCAAACAACAAGAACAACCAAGAAAACACACAAACAAAGATATGCTTGGATGCTAAGAAACTATTTTATTGCTAGAGAGAGATATGAGCAGAAGAAGATCCCTTTTACAAGTGAGGAATGAGGACTATTTATAGGTTACAAAGGTAGGTCGTCGCCAATTCGAATGTGCCACGTAGGCCCTATAATACCTAGACATATGCTTAGGAGCCATGCGTCCTATCCGTTGTGGATTGCGCCAACTGTTGCCTCTGCGATATGCAGCTAGCTCTGTATGAGCTCGGCTCATGAGTCCTTGTGCAGTCTGTCTAGTCTGTCCCCCGTTTGTCTTCTTACGCCACGTCCAAGGGGTTGTGGTCCTCTGACAATTATTCATTTTGGAGAGGATATATTCCACCATCCCTTCTCGAAAGGGATTCTTTGGAGACTCGGCATCTGTTGTCCTCGAAAGGTCGTTACGATAGCGTACTCTCGATGACACATATTGTTATATCCATTCTGCCCCATACAAAACTAAAGGCAACTAAAGGCACCAAAACTAAAGGCAAGCAAACAATGTTTAGAAAATATTTAGGTTAGAAATTTCTATGACAAACTTAAATTTATTTGAATTTGTTAACCACCCTCTGACTCATTAACGTGTAGTTGACTGGTTGCGGTGTGTTCATACGTACATTCACTAAAATCCAAATAGTACTAGTTGGTGGACTTTCTGGAGAAGCTTATGAGTCACGTGGCATTCTCCTTGTCATTAAGTTATTAGTCACAAAAATACAACATTAACTTTGTGAATTTCTAAGGGTGGACTAAGGAGCCAGGAGGTAGTGGGGTCAGGGTGCACTATTAAGTAAAGTGATGTTGGCCACAATTGAACGTACTGCTAATCAGAAATTTTCTAAGAATTATTGTCACACTCATCTATGTCGATTGTGATATAAGAAAATAAAATTAAAAAATTCTCTGTCGATTGTTATGTTTTTTTAAAAAGAAAGGGGCGTCTCAAAGACCATTATTTTTAGAACACCATCTCGGAAACGCCAGCCCTCCGTGACCCAAATTGGAAGACTCTAGATATCTCGTTTTTTCATTAATTTTAAAATTTAATATATGTAACATTTATAAAATATTACTTATGAAATTTTATTGAGGAATATTTTAAAAATGATTTTCACTAAGAAAATGTGTCGGAATAGTTTTATGAAGTAAAATCATAGTCAAACATAACTTTTAGTTTTAAATACTTTGTTTTAATTTCAATCAAATAAATTCCAAACTCGTAGGTGTCCCCCAAGAGTACTTCTGGATTCATGTTTTTTTTTTCTTTTTGCTCGTGTATAGAGCCAACTTCCTTGAGTTTATTCCAAAATATTTAGGGGACAAAGAGCCCGTTTGAATTGGCTTAATTTAAATTACCTTTAAACACTTAGTGCTAAAAAAGTACTTTTTAATTAAACGTTGGAGCTGAATTTATAAATACAGTTACATATTTAAAATTGTTAAAAGTAATACAAGGGATAAATTTTGTAAATTTACATGTCAAACTTCAAGAACTTTTAAGTCAAAAATTTATAAGTTGGGGTAGACCAACTGTCGGGGTAGACCAATATATCTTTTGACTTGTCTTGGATTGTTTTAACATAAATGCTTTCCTCTTTACAAGCACTTTTGTCAAACACTCAAATAAGCTAAAAGAATGTTTAAAAGTTAATTTGATCAGCTTTTAAGTCAAAAACTTGTAATCAATCTGGTTGAAGTTTGAATTAAGCCCATGCTGCAGCACGTAGGCGGTAGGCATGTTCCCCATTTAAATTCTAGTTTGTCAACTTCACTGATGCGCCGAACTGAAAATTCAAAGATCATACTTCTGCATTAATTAGTTCCCTTTCCCATGCACAAAAATAGACTTTTGGCAAGAATATAATCTCCCAGAACAATGTCGTTTTGTGGATCCATTATTGTGTAATCACATCATTTTTTGTGTTTTGTGCAACTATTCAAATGAACAATATCCTTTCTAAGAAGATGTTATAGTAAAGCAATTAATTTCATGAATGTTTGATCATTTTAGCTAGGGTTCCTCCAAATATATTTAATACAATCAGGATCAGAACTACATTGCAGTGATTCTTTTTATCAAAAAATTATACAATCCAAATAAGGTACACTTATACAATATATATAAACCTTTGAAGTATTAATTTTTCTGATGGTCACTCAAGTAATGACTTTTATCTCAAAAAGTCATTCAACTTTATTTCATAACACAAAAAAAATTCAACTAATGATAATTATCAGTTACTAGTAATTTGGTAAACAAGAACGAGGGAGTATCGCATTATAAAAAAGGAGAGCAAAGAATGGAAATACTGCTTTCCGTCATAACTTAAAATGAGGTCCATCTGATTTCTTCACCTGTACTCATGTTACTAATTAATTTGGTACTGTGTTACCCTATATATATTGAGTCCAACTCAAGCGATAATTAAGCAACTAATTAGATTCCATATTACTAGTACTCCCTCCACCATTTTTACTTATCAAATATTAATTTGACATATCAGTCATATATATATATATATATATATATATATATATATATATATACACACACACACGTAAGCAATACATTTTGAATCGTTGATTAATCGTCAGAGATTGGTTCTAATAAATAGAATGACAATTTACTATATAGTCATTTGAATATAATAAATTCAATATTTTTGATAATGACTATAGTTAGTTATAATAAAGGTAAATTAGGAACTATGTAATAAATTGTCTCTTCACTTTTCAAATTGAACAAGTTAAAACATATATTTATTTTTAATATAATGAACAAATAAAAATTAACGGAGAGAGTGTTTCTTTTTTATATTTTGGGGGTAGAATGGAAACTCGGATGTGGTAGTTGATCTTTGCCTACTTTAAGGTTGAAATTGACAACCACTAAATCAATCAAACACAAAGTTTTTAATTCAATAAACTTATTAATGTTATAAAAGTCATAGATTTTGAAGTTGAAATTTGAAAATATGAATTTTGAAATTTGAAGTTGAGTTTGAATATATATGCATTTTACTTGATATTTTTTTGAAGTTTTGTGAGTGAAAGTGGAATTTCTCCTCAAAACTGGTCGGAACTTCAAAAAAAGATTTGAAGAGAGATTTCAAAATTTGATCCAAAATATTTGGCCACACATATATCTGAAAATATATTTTCAAAAGTTGATCCAAAATCTATGATCAAGGTTAATTTATGTGGATGTCCACAGCACAAATATAATCCCCCATTACTTTTCACAATTATGTTTCACCCTCCTCCATAATCTCAAATCCTTAATGTTATGTCTTTCACTCCTCCATGATCTCATATGTTTAATATCATGTTTATGTTTAATTTATCTTTTTATTGTTCTTGCATTCATCTTTTGATATATTGTACTTAACTCTTTTTGATTGATTTTATAAATAACAATTACTAAGTATTTGTTCTTGATCATAGTGATGTTTGAAAAATGAAAATAAATACTCGTTCAGTTGGTATTAATACAAGTTGTCATTTGAAAGTATGATAGCAAGTCCAGCCGCAAGACTGTAATTTGCCTGACCTTGGTTACAGAGGCAGTCGTTACACATGGACAAATAAACAGCGTCATGGGTTTTTACTTCTTGAAAGACTTGACCATTTCGTGGCTAATTACCAATGGTTCTCCCTTTTCCCAGAAGCCCAGGTA
This sequence comes from Jaltomata sinuosa, assembly GCA_003996215.1. Classification (NCBI taxonomy): domain Eukaryota; kingdom Viridiplantae; phylum Streptophyta; class Magnoliopsida; order Solanales; family Solanaceae; genus Jaltomata; species Jaltomata sinuosa. The sequence goes on from QJPP01004186.1 coordinate 118,383, forward strand.
CATTATTTACCATGCACGCACTCGGACTACTGTTCTCTACTCTTTATCTTTCAATGGTTTCCATCCTCGTACAAATAATATTTTCCGCTTTGAGACGATGTGGCTATCCCACGCTGACTTCCCCTCCACAGTCCAGCAAGCATGGGTTCCCAAGCCTAATATTTCTCACTTCATCAAAGGCCTAGTTGAGCATCTCACCTGCTGGAACAAGCACACCTTTGGGAATATATTCCACCAAAAAAAAAACTATCATGGCTCATCTACAAGGGTTACAATCCTCACCACACTACCCTACTAGCCGCTTCTTACAAAACCTCGAAAACACACTTGTCTCTGAGTTCAACCATATCCTCCAACTAGAGGAAGAATTTTGGAAATTAAAATCGAGGGTGAACTGGCTTAATGATGGAAATGCCAACACTTGCTTTTTCCACCTTTCTGCTCTTAAACGTAGTAGACGAAATAGAACCACTACTCTCAAGGATGACTCAGGCAACTGGATCGATGATCCTTGTCGGATTGAACAACGCTTTACGGCTTACTATAAGTCCCTTTATACGACTGGCCACACCTCCTCGTCCAGAGCAGTGTTTCAACCAACCCCTGCCAATAGCCTCACTCATGAGGACTGTCTCGTCCTCGATTGCCATTTAACTGACATGGAAATCCTCGTAGCCTTGAAATCCTTCCAACCTACAAAATTTCCTGGGCCTGATGGCCTACATCCCATTTTCTTCCAAAAGTTTTGGCACATTACAAGAAGCTGCGTATCCAACTTTTGCAAAACCATTTTTGCAACGGGGAAAACTTCCAGCAGAGATCAATGACACTCTCTTATGTCTCATACCAAAGACACAAATCCCCTCCTCCCCATCCCATTACAGTCCTATCAGTTTTTATGCAATACGGTTTATAAACTATTGACTAAATGCATTGTAAATCGTATGAAGCTTTTCATGCATAAACGCATCTATTGCACACAATCTGCATTCCATTCTTATCGGCGTGCATCCGACAATGCCATTATCGTACAAGAACTTCTTCACCACATCCATACATCCAAGTCCAAGTGCTCCAAGATCCTTCTTAAAATAGACTTGGAAAAAGCATTCGATAGGCTCAAGTGGGGTTTTATAAATCAAGCGCTACATTTTTTCAATTTCCCATCCAAGCTTATCCGTCTAATTATGTCATGTGTCACTACTTCTCGTATCTCCATAACTTTTAATGGGAAGTGGACACCCTACTTTGAACCACCAAGAGGTGTGCACCAAGGAGACCTATTATCGCCATATTTATTTATGTTGTGCATGGAGATGTTCTCTAGAAACATCAACATAGCAGTTGAGCGTCTTGTTTGGCGTCCCATAACTACCAGCCCCCGCTCACCATCCACTGCACACCTCTTCTTTGCGGATGACATCATTTTGGCATCTAAGATCACGCCTACCAGTTGCCACACAATCCTTAAATCTTATTTCCCAATTTAACTCACATTCTGGCCAGCAAATTAACTACCAGAAATCTAGAATCTTCTTCTCCAGATATTACACTCAACAGGACAAGGACTTTGTCCTAGCTTCTTTTGGGATTAAAGAGGGTTCCCATTTTGGAAAATACTTGGGCGTTCCTCTCTTCCACTCACGACCCAAGATCAGCGATGTCCAATTTTTTATTTATAACATTAAAACCAAACTGGCCGGATGGAAGTCACACTCCTTATCTTTTGCTGGACGTCTTACCCTTGTCAAAGCCACACTTAACGCAGTCCCTAACCATGTCATGCAATCAATATGCATCCCGGTGAGAGTGCTCAAGCTCCTTGAACGCCATGAACGTAACTTTCTCTGGGGCACTACCTCACAACGACGCAAGCTTCACTTGCTAGCTTGGCACCATGTGACCAAGGATAAAATCGAGGGAGGGCTGGGAATCCAGCAACTCCAAGCTAAAAATGACTCTCTAATAGCCAGCACTGCCTGGCGATTATTCCACAACCCTAATTCTTTATGGGCTAATCTCCTCATCTCCAAATATATGGCGGCCACTAATTCCACTCGTAGCCCACCTTCACGAACTTGGAAACTATTCTCCAAGGTTGGAAAACTTGTCAGAAAGGAATAATGTGGCAAATACACTCTGGTAATGATGCCCACCTCTGGACAGACCCTTCGCTTGGACCTAACTCATTCTACGACATCTTATTTCTGGTCCGCTATATAGACATGAAGCCAATGCTTCAGTAGCCTCGTACATTCGTCCTACTACCTCTAACACTGCAAAAATATCGTTTTTTCTACCTCAATCGATTCAACATCGCTTAGACAACCATTACACCTCTCCAGCTCAAGGAGGCAACGACAGGATCGTATGGGGGTTAACACCCACAGGAGCTTTTACAGTCAACTCTTGCTATAAAATAATCAGTGCATGACCCCCAACCATTCACACATGGATCAGGAAGCTCACTATACCACCAAAGCTGAAAACATTCCTATGGCTAGTTAATCATGATAGGCTCCCCACCTGTGCATTCTTACATCATATTGGCATGTTGGATTCTCCTCTATGTCCTATATGCAAGTACTCCCCTGATACAATCCACCACATCTTTTTTACTTGCATAAATGCAAGGTATTGCTGGGACAAGCTCAATACCTTGGACAAAATAAGCCGACTTACTAATTCTCCATCAGCACCTTCAGATTGATTAAAACAAATTCTTCATCTTAAAATGCCTCGAGCTACGGGCTCAGCTCCATCTCCCACACTTATCTGTTTCATATTCTGCCACATATGGAATGTACGAAACAATAACATCTTTAACAGTACTCAGCTGCTCCCACAAGCCCATATTCCTATAACTCGAAGCATGGAATTCTTCCACCTGGCTACATTAAGAAAAAAGACCCGCAATATTAGTATATCTACTCATGTATTCCATCCGAACATGAGACTACTAGATGATACAATATTCCTGCATACGGATGCAGCAGCAGCTCTGCCAACAGGACTAGCAGGAATCGAGGGGTCTTTAGGGATTCTTCAGGCTCTTGGGTACTGGGTTTTGCAGGAAAAATATCTGAAACCACTACGACAATGGAGGAAGTTATGGCCCTTTTACGTGGATTGCAAATAGCCTTTCATCACGGCCTACACAAACTTGAAATTATAGAAGATGCGGCCGACATTTTTTATATTATCTGACCCCGCCCCCTGTCTACTCACATATCATTAATGATTACAGGTCCCTCCTTCAGCAGCTACATAATCCTAGGATCAGGCACTCGTACCGGGAGTTCAACATGGTCGCTGACAAACTTGCTCCTTTTTGTGCTACAATTACGGGTACTGACATCACCTTTTTGGCAGAACTCCCTCCCTTTGTGCACAAGCTCCTGGCTCAGAACAGGGAGAGCAATGCTACTACTAACCTTAGTGATAGGTCAACTGCACCTTTTTGTTTAGAGGCTACAGCAGAGCCTGCTTTTGCTTTTGTTTGTAAAACAGTGAATTAGAACAGTGCCATTAGGCACCTCCCTGTACAAGTTTAATATATAATAGTAGTAATCTTTCATACCAAAAAAAAAAGAAGATTTTGTTGCCCTATGCAGTCGCAAAACGCATCCAAGTCTTTGTTATGAATGAAATAGTAAGGCTGAGAATTCTCCACACCACATGTGAAATTGTGACCTTGTTGCTCTTACTTTTAACACCGTAATATATATAGTTTAAATGAAGAAGTCTTTCCATTCCCACGGGATTGGATCCGCTCCGGTACCAATTCCCTCCAGTTCCTCCAGTACACTTCTGGATATAGGACACGTGTCATTTGTAAATCAAATGGTCCAAATTACATCTCTTCACTTATTACTCTACAAACTCACCAACCCCTTCTTCTGCTCCCTTCTCCAAGCTCACATAAACACTCCACCCACTTCTAAATCCACAATACTTGCTTTCAATGTTAATGACGCAATGCTAATCTGTTAGATCAGCAATAGCTAACTTGTAATTTGGTAATTAGTAAATTTATTTTTCAAATTCCTATACAATATAATGTAGCAAAAACTTTCTACTCAATTCTTTTCTATTTTTAGTATAGCTTATCATCAATTTTCAAGATACACCTGCAATAGTTAATGGAATCAACTTTATTTAGAAGATATCTTTTCAATTCTCAGTCGAGCTTAACAATTGGTTCAATGTGCTTGCAAATCAAGTTGGGTGAGTTTAGTATTAAGAGTGTTAAGAAGTCCGCAGAAGAAGAAGGACAATATGCGAGTTACTAGGATGAAACTATTGTAGATTTTCTAGCAAAACACAACTGGTTTCAGTACTGTATTTTGAGATGTTTTATCAGGTTTTGGCATTTTGCGAAGAGGAGAGCAGAAGAATGGGTTGGTGCACTTGTAGAGTAATAAGTGAAGGGGTGTAATTTAGACCATTTGATTTTACAAGTGACACGTATCGTATATCCAAAAGTGTACCGGAGGGACTGGAGGGAATTGGTACTGGAGCGGATCCGATCCCCATTCCCACTGCTTTTGACCGGAAAAAAGGCCCTTTCACACTAACAAAACTCCGTACAATCATGGTTAGTCAAATATACAACAACATTAAAATCGTGCCCCTGGACTGTGTTGTTACTGCTTTAAACAAGGATTACATCTTTAATTTTCAGTTCCTATCAATAAATAAACCACCCTTTTCTGCCAAAAAAAAAGCCTAAAAGAATTTCGAAAGTATATATCTCTCGAGATTAATAAAGAACTATAACCCCCTCCCATTCAAATTATATGTTCTTAAAAAAATATTAGAGACACCTTTTAACAACTCATTCACCCTTAAAAAGAAAAAAAAGCGTTTTCACTAAATTATCTCTAATAATGCTTGTTAATATAGTTTCTTGATTATATAAAAGATTACTTATCTAAATAAAAATAAATTTGAATAAACATAACTAACTTTTTGATTATGTATAAAAATAATAATTTATTTTGAACTAAATATAAAAATTAAAAACATTATATAATATAGACAAAGAGTATATGTTCCACCGACCACCGTTCAATTCCCACACGGGATTAGATATAATTATCATAAGTGTTAGAGAATATAATGTACTTCTAGTCTATTTCTAAATAGGTGAAAATCATTTACACTCTTCAACTTTGCTTTAAAAATTAAATTTCTTCCTCAACTTTAAAAAATAATTATTCTTCCCCTTTTATCCTACTTGACTTTTCTAAATGTCTATTCTACCCTTATATTATAAAAATTTATTTATTTTACTTCCTTTAATTATGATATTTTATTTTTTTAATCTGTGCAATAAATTATCTATAAAAATACTATTTTCATCAAAAAATAAAAAATAAAAAATATTGATCAAGTATAAAAGCTAATAATATTCTATAATAAAATAAATTAACAGAATAAAAATTGATTTATTATTAATAATAAAAACTATAAAAAAATTAAAAATATAATGAAAACTATAATGTGATAACTTTATAAATATATTTCGACACGGATATATAAAAATAAATAATTTTTTATAATAAATTCTTAAAAGATTAGGCAGTCCGGTGCACTAAAACTCCTGCTATGCATGAGATTCAGAGAAGGCCTGAACCATAAGGTCTATTCTACACAGTTTCACCCTGCATTTTTGTAAAACGTTATTTTCATGGCTTGAACCAATGATCTTCTGGTCATATAAATTCTTAAAAAAATATTTATTATATTGCGAATAAATTTTAAAATATAACTTAGAAAAATATTTCATTAATAACAATCATATAAACGTGGTTCCGTAATATTAAAATAATTATAAAAATAATATTTAATTTCACAATAGATTTATAAAAAGATTATTCTACTTATAGTATTAATAAACTTAAATAAAAATCTAGAAACTACCTAGATTCAAAAATAAATATTATATATAATATAAAAAAAATTACATAGATGGAGGATTGCAAATATTAATGATAAAATAGACATTGCTTAGAATAAAGGGGAAGAATAATTATTTTTCAAAATTGAGGGAGAAATTTGATTTTTAAAGTAAAGTTCGGAGATGTGAATGATTTTCACCGTTTCCAAATATGGTATAGTACATTAGAACAGGAGGTCGAGAACAGTACTTCGAGTATCGTGCAGTTCGCTTGGAGCTGATATATTGTGGAGTAATTATTACTCTCCCGGTTCATCTATATTTGTTCACTATTTATTCAAAATTATATATAATAGAGATAATTTTATTATATCACTATTTAAATATAATATATTTAATATTTTAAAAAATATATAAGGTAAAATAGATACAAAATGATAAATTATGCATTGATTTTTCAAATTAGAAAAATATTGTTAAATATTTATTTTTAATATACTGAACAAGTAAAGATGAGCAGAGGGAGTGGTAAAAAGGATAGGCACAAATCAGTCCGTCTATTTTGATTTGTTTACTATATATTATAAAAATAAAAATTCAATTTTTATTTGTTCAATTTAAAATATTATGAAATAATTTATTATTTGACTTTTAATTTATTCTTATTATTAACTATAATTATTTTTCAAAGAATTTTATCTATCATATTCAAAAATTAATATTATAAAATTATAATTATATTTATTAATTTTTCATAAATATAACAATTATCAAATCAATATTGAATAAATAAAAATAAATAAGTAATATAGTTTGAGTATCAATATTAGATACTTAAATAAAGATGGACAAGTAATACTGAGTTCGCGCAGTTTTACTTTTTATTAGCGTGTGACCACTGACTAGTTTGAGTCTGGTCCAAAGATGGACTGATACACATTAAACTACTAATATTACTACGTGTGAGTCAGTCGGTAGCCAACAACATCCTAATAACTTATCTCGACATAAATTATGTACGTACTTATTATTGTTATAGTATTAGTATCCCCCCCCCCCCCCTTCACTTTTACTTATTTAGTATAATAAAAATAAAATTTTAATTTATTGTTTATTTTAATATATTAAGAGAATTTTTTTTTATTTTTAGTATTAATTATGTATGCTAAATTATTTTTTAAATTCATTAAAGATTATTTATTAATTAATATAAATATTATAATAAATTACATATTTTATTTTTTATTTCTCAAAAGATTATATAAAATTTATTGTAGACAAATAAAAATGAGAGGGAATACCATTTAAATTTACTACGCCCAAATCTATGAGTACCACGTATTCACAACACATGTATCCTTTTTAAAGTAATGCTTGATAAGTGCACTTCTCACTGTACGTCTTTTTGAAGACCAATCACTCATGCGAACACGCTACCCACCGACGTCTACGCGGCGCATCTTTTTTAATATAATCAAAGACCAGCCTTTGGTCTTTAATTGGAAAAAGGGTAAAAAAAGATAACTAATCTTGGGTCCCATTTCCCAATCCAAATCCAAATCTTCCAGTCTTTATAAATCCAAAGGCAATCACCCCTAGTTTATTCATTATCCCCACATCCATTTCTTGAAGCAAAAGAATACAAAATGGCAGCACTCAAACTTATACTGCTAGCAGCTTTGCTCTCTCTCTTCTACTTCTCCGGCACTGTAAATTCCGCTGTAGTCGCCACCAGTTTTATCAAAAGTTCATGCAAAATCACCACATACCCTGAGGTATGCGTCACTTCCCTAGCGGGGTACGCACCAACCATAAAACGTAGCACGCAGCAGCTGGCGCAAACAGCCTTGTCAGTGAGCCTGGATAGGGCACAATCAGCCCAAGCATTCGTGAGCAAGCTGTGCAAGTTCAAAGGATTGAAACCCAGAGAATATGCAGCTCTGAAAGATTGTTTGGAGGAGATGAGTGACACAATTGACAGGATAAGTAAATCTGTTAATGAACTCAAGAGTATTGGGAGGGCACGTGGGAAGGATTTTCAGTGGCATATGAGTAATATAGAGACATGGATCAGTGCGGCTCTTACAAATGAAAATACTTGCGGAGATGGGTTCGCTGGAAGGGCTTTGAATGGTAGGATTAAGGCTTCTATTAGAGCGAGGGTCACTCATGTAGCTCAGGTCACTAGCAATGCCTTGGCCTTAATCAACCAATTTGCTGCAAAGCATTAAAAGCTAGTTTAAAAATGTATGTTTTCACATTTTCAGCTTACGTGGTTTCGCCTTTTCTTTTTCTTTTTCTTTTTTTGTGCAAAAGTTTTGGGTTGATGTCCTACATATAAGTTTGATGAATGGAATTTCACTAATATAAAATGGAGAATTAATGTATCATGTGGGTGCTTTAATTTCTTTGTCCCCTTTTAACTTTTGTGCATAGAGAGTGCAAATTTTTCGTACCATTAATTTAAGTTGAACTATACCGAGTAATTCATTTTTTCCTAACAAGTTTGACTATCGGCGGATTTAAGATTTAATTTTGATGGACTAGACTTGTAAGAATCCTAATATTAAGTACATTGTATTTATAAAATGATAAGTCCAAATTTAATATTTATTAAAATTTGTAAGTTCTTAGTCAATATTAAAAATACTGGATTTGGACTTCGAATGTGTGAGACCCCAAATCGGGTCGCGAACTGGGTCGGATCAAGATTAGAATATAGATGTCTATTGACGTTTTAAGTCGTAAAAATATTCTAAAAACAGTTCTGAAAGAGGGAGAAACATAGGAGAGGGTTACAAGGCAGTTCTTGAGCGATCAAGGTGCGTTTTTGGTGATTTCAATTTCTAAAGTTTGCCCCCGTGCCTAGAAACTTGATCTCTACTCGTGGCAATCGTTTTCTCCTTCGATAAGCCACGTTTGGAGCTGGTTTCAGCAGATAATATTTGGTATTTCTTGGTGGTTCTTCAAGCTTTACACTTTGTTTCCTAAGGTAACCATCTCGGGGCTCTTTTATGATCATTTTTACGAAGTTCTACGGACGTTTCGTCAAGTTATGATCCTATGGCAAATCTGCCAATTTAAGCTTCATTATAAACTATTTTTAGGTGTGTATAAGCTGCATATATATAGTGTTTGCGAAGCTTAGGACGTAAGGAACAACTTCCGTGAAGGAACTACGGCCATTCAGATATGTTAAGGCTAAGCGTTGTCCTTCCATTGAGCACGAACTTTAAAAAGTTCCTAAATCGTCAAATGCGATATTTTACTATTCTACTGCTAGAAAGACATTGGGATCGTAGCTGAAGTATTTTTATGATATTATTATAGTGATCTTCCACTCGTTCGCTTATATAGGATATTCGGCATCTATATGTCATTTTATCGGCTTTCTTAACTATATGTCTATATGCAGGAGTTCTTATTCTTCTTTGGATGTTGTGACTTAAAATGATTGCAAAGGAACACTAAGAATTTGCAACCAGTCCTCCTTCCTCGCTAAAATGATTTTCGAAAAACTTTAAAATAATACATCGATTTTCAGAACTCTCAAATGTAACTCCTATGTTTAAACTACTAAAGGAATTAATTTTTGATATACCTTCTTTTACAAACTATTAGGGAAACATATATAGAAACTAAGTGAAGCATCTTAAGCTCTTTATGAACATCCTCAGGTTTAAGTTACCTTTCTAAAGTCGAGTTAAGTGTTCAAATCTATTCTGATAGCACATAAAGTTCTACGGGGCATATACATGTTATACAAAAGTAATTACGAGATTATGAGAACAAGAGTACCAACGAGCCAAGATTGGAAATATAATTATGATGACATACGTGCATTACGCATTCATGACATGACATGCTATGCATTCAACTCTCGATCTATAATCGGGAGGTATGGGGCCTATCGCCTATATTTATATGTATGAGACACAAATGGCCATGAGTTGGCAAGTATGATCCCGGTTAGCTACCGGAAGACACCACCATTGCTAGCACCTGGTTGTGTACGACATGCATTTGCATCTATATATATGTATTCATGACATACGATTACGCGAGCATACCATGCATATTTGATTTCTATAAGGTCATATGTCGGCTATGGAGGCTATCAGAGTTTCAGTTTCAGGTGGTATCTCTATTACCCTTTTTACAGCAGCTATTTATGATTCTACTCTCTGCCTTGCATACAAGTACATTTTTATTCATACTGACGTCCCGTTACCTGGGGACACTGCATTTTATTTCGTGCGTGCAGGTCCAGGTAGGGATTCTGATCGACTCCTCCGCTAGGATTCAGGGTTCAACTCTGAGTTGGTAAGCTCCACCTCTTCCTGGGGCTATCAGAGGGTGTTTACTTTTGTTGTACAGTGTCACGACACAACCTACCGGGCCGTGCGGGCGTCTATTCTATGCACCTAAATAAACGAACCCTTACCACCCGTCCAACAGGTAAATGCGGAAAAGAGAAAACAAATCATGAAATAACCCTTTGATATACGAAACCCTTTACAACATCCTTTTTATGAAGATTACAACCAACAGTTTTACAACTTAAAATACTCTCCTAGGACCTAGTCTAAACAAGTACAAGAGCTATTATAAGATTTATATAGAGAGATGTAAATGAGACACAACTTCCATCATGAAATCGAAGGACATAAGCTGCTGCAGATCACCATCGTCATGTACCTATGAAATATCACCAACCCTGCAACAAGACTATACCCAAAAAGAGTATAGCAAGATTAGAGTCAGTACAACCACACATACTGGTAGGCATCATCGGTCGACCCGAATCCACACGTACTATCATATAAGAAAAACAGAGAAAGCATGTAATAACAATATAGCCCTATCCTCCACCATTTACCTTTTCCAAACCCGATCTCAACCGATCGTCTACTCACACCCCTTACCTCGCCCTTTTCTATTCCTTCCGCTGCCAACTCCCTCCTTCTCCCGTCTTCTGAATCACGCTAAGCTTATACTTTCCAAGTCACGCTAACCTTAGACTTCCCAAGTCATGCAACCTTAGACTTCCCAAGTGACCCTAACCTTAGACTTCCCAAGTCACGCAACCTTAGCCCAACTGCTAAGTCCAACCTTGATTACCCCACCATTATCCTAGTCAACCCACCCGACTATGCATTCATAAACTACCAAGTCCCTGTCATTCCAGACCCAATACCCCCATGGAACTACTCACAAATACCAGGACCTCTCCAGGATCCCTAGACAACTCTTTACAGGATACACCAGCTAGTCACCCAATGCTAGACGCTCAGTCATTCCCCCTAGTTTATCAACCACGTGTAAACCACTTCACAATTTCAATCAACAATCTGCAACAAACGACCATTACACCTCATTACATCTACCGGACCCACCCTGGATCCCCTCTAGACAACACCTAAGTGTCAGATAAACAACCCGGTCTACACCAAGACCAACTCGTAAAACAATGTAACAACCCGGCCTCTCAAAGACCAAAATACACAGCCACAATTCAAGTTCACAACCCGGTCTGCTCAGGGAACCATTAAATAAAGATGCAGAGATACAAGAAAGTAAACCCGTACCAGGCGTGGTACCCGAGCCAACCGTTAGTATTATCCCATACCAGGTGTGGTACCCGAGCCAACCATTAGTATTATCCATACTAGGCATGGTACCCGAGCCAACCAAAGTCAAAAAATCCATAGTCACAAAAATGAATAATCAACTTGTAAACCAACAAGCACAATACACCGTTCAATTTACCAGACTGTTAACAGAACTATTAGACATTTCTAATTATTCCCTAAGCAATGCATCTCATACAAATACTTAGACCAGAGTACTTAAACACACAAAGCATACAGGAAGCAAACCATCACCTACCCTTGTTCCCGGGTATGTAACTCAATTCCTAACCCATCCGAAGACTAAGTCCCGTCTCCCCTTTTATTAACACACCATAATAACTACATTGATCCCGAACCTTTTCAAGTTAATTACCACATGGGGAAAACCACCCCTTAACCTTGGTGATTTATCCACTCATTATTCTACTCATGCATCCGAAACCTTATCTAGGAATTTCTTCATTTTTATTACCCATTTAGTTACCCAAGCATTTCTCGGTCCCCGAACATTTTCGACATCCCAGTCCCCCAAAATATTATCATTTTCCAGATTAAGACAACATGTACATCCAACAGTTTCATATTAATAACCCACCATTTCAATCCAACCAATCTCTAGTTCACACATAACTAACACCGAATCCGCCAGACTCCGTGCCCGGAGGCCTAATCATGAATTCTCCTCTTCACTACACAATAATACAAGTGTAAACGGTTCTAACTACTCAAGTGAAAACCTATCCTACCTGGGCGCCAAGCAGCTGTAAGGATTCATTTCCGGCTCTGTGAAGGCATTCTCGGCTGAATGATAGTCCTGGAATCTGCTTTTCCACGTCCCTTCAGCCATAACCCTTCCTCCTCATAGTTCCCAAGTCTTGGGGCAGCATAGGAGGGTTTTTGGAGAAACCCTCATATGTTTCTCAACTGAGGAAGAGAGATCTTTTATTAAAAACTCGTTCTGAGGCTTCTGCCTCCTGTCGTTCTGCTATAGCGGATGACCTTCCACCATAGCGATTCCGCTATAGCAGATAAAATACCGCTATAGCAGAGTGACGTCAGCCTGGATGATTTCCAAAAATCTAAAATTTTTGCCACGTCACCCCACTTAATACCAAAATATTTTTAACTCGTTTTCAAATTTCACGAAGTCGTAGTTTTTTGAAATAACAACGGATCCATTCATTACAACATATACCAATTTACCCATCGTTCTTCCCCGAATGATCCCAAAAAATCAAGAGAATGAAAGAAACTAGCTGGGGACCCTCACTATCCCAATGACCACGTAACGTACGAACCTAGGTACCAACCTTTCCTCGATTAGTTGCACCGATTCGAAGGAAATTAGTTGATCCTACTCCCTCGGAGGATTTTTGAATTTCCCAAGAAAATTTATACATGACCTTCCCAAGTACCCAAGGAATCCAGGGTCTCGGACAATGTCAGAGCAAAAGAATTTGAAATTACCCGGGAGAACTTTCCTTTCCCAAAATGGATTTCCGTCCGCTATAGCGAATATTATTCTGCTATAGTGCTTCCACTACGGCGGACTATCAACTGCTATAGCAGTTGACAGCAGGTTGAAATAGAGGTAAAAATGGATCTCACCCCTCATTCTTCCCATATTCCTTCCAAAATACCATATTCTCTCCCGATCACTTCGCTCCCGACATTGAAATTTCTAGGTAAGACTCATTTCTACTTGTTTCCTTACTTTCTTGCATGAATTTAGACATGATTTAGGTAGGAAACGAGGGTTTGGGGTATACATTGTAGTGAGTTTTGAACTTGAACCTTAGGTTGGATTTCTGTTGGATTCCTGAAGCATAGATGTTTCCCTTACGTTTATAATGCCTCCCAGGCATTATGGGCGTAATGATTACACTATTTTTGGCCAAAACGGGGTGGGAGGTGAAGGTTTGTTCTTGAACAAAAGTTGCAATTTGGACAGAATTTAGGGGTCATTATTCCCAATTTTTTGTAGAAAACCGTAATAGAATACTTTAAGAGCACTGATCTGAACTTGGATTGTCAAAAATAGAGTTTTGGGTCAAGGGGCATCATTGTTGCACCCCTTGAAGCTTCGGGGATGATGAATACCGCTATAGCGGTTGGGCTCTGCTATGATGGATATTTTTCTGCTATGGCAGATGATCGTCCACTACAGCGGAAAGCCGCGAACCAGTAGCTTCCCAAGATGACACTTAGAAAAATTTCCCCCCTTTTTCTAAATCCCTTATGCCTTATTGAGTTCTAATCTGATTTTCTTGCCATATTACAGGTTATACTTCCAATGGCTGGAGGACAATAATTGCCCGTGTATTCCTACGAGTGTTTCCCCGATGAAGCTAGTCGAGAGAGGTTCCTGGATTACCAACGACTGGGCATTTGTTACGAGAGAGGGTGCAAGCTGACAAGGGTGGATGGAAAAGAAGTCGCCTTCCACCGCACAATTAGAGAGTTGGGTTGGGATTATTTATTGGTAGCTCCTCCTCCCGCACAGACAGGTTGGGTGCGGGAGTTCTATGCCATTCTTCCTACAGTCCATTGGGATGAGCCCAACCCCACCATCCGTATCCGTGGAGTGGACGTCCCCATGGACGCTCAGACTATCAATGAGGTACTTGGAGTGCCTCACGTCTCCAATGAAGCTTACGAGGATAAGTTCTGGCTCTGGGATATGACTTGGTTGAGGGACACTCTGGTGGATGAGACGTGCAGGGATAAGGTCTACTGGGTCAGCCCCGAGGGCGTCACTAGCACTTACTTTTTTGTGGAGGCTAGGATGTGGCTAAACTTGGTGTCTCGGAGGATCTGCCCGTCGTGTAACAAGACCAATGTGACCTATGCCTGGGCCCTGGTGATTGCTTGTGCCATGCAAGGCATTATCATGAATGTGGGGGAGCAAATCATCTCCGAGTGGAAGGAATTCTACCAGGGTCACAGGAAGGGCCCCTATCTTCCAGGCTTGATATCGGAGTTGTGCAGGCGGGTTGGAGTGCCTGAGGACCACACTGACTTGGTGGTGGCTATGGACGACCCCTTAGACCCTGTCCGAGTGAAGGTAGTCTCCAAGAAGAAGATAAAGGTGGATGAAGGAAGCAGTCAGCCGATTGAGGACGCCGACGATGATGATGATGATGATGACACTCTTGCGCCTCAGCCCCCAATCACTAGCGCCCAGCTAGAGGAGACTTTAGCCACGATCTGGAGGTTCACGGAGGGCCCCTCCATTGGAGGTACATCCCTGCTCCCTACTACCCAGGACTTTGCTGCACTCCAAAGGGAGTTAGAGGAGGAGAAGAAGAAAAGGCGCTCCCGGGACCGTATGCTTGCCCGAATGTGGAAGACCATCAAGGTCATGTTCTCTTGTGCTGCCTCGGACCAAGATCTTCCCACCCTGGAGCCTGAGGACAGGCAGGAATTTCCCTTCCTGAGCGATGATGAGGCTTAGGACCTCCCCCCCTTTTTACCTTCGAACAATTTACAGTTTTTGGTTGCCCCCGTTTGGGGCTTGTTAGAAAATATTCCCCTTTCCTTTCCCCCCTTTTATTAACACACATGGATGCTTGTTTTAGACAATTTCCCTTATATGCACACTATGATAGTTAAAATCGTTGATTTCTTGTATTACCTAGCAGTTCGAGGCTTAATTCCTGCTTTTAAATCATCCCGGGAATGAATGAAAAACAGGGGAAAACAAGGTGAGGTTTCTGCCTCACACCCTTCCGCTATGGAGGTTGCCACTCTGCTATAACGGTACCACTGTAGTGATAAAATTTCTGCTATAGCGATACAGTTCTGCTATGGTAGTCTCGACGGTGACAACCCAAAAAAATAAAAAATTTCAGCAAGTGTACCCTTCTTCCCCTTTCCCGGTTATCATTGTCTAATCCCATCGATCCCGCCATGGTCTTAGACTACCCCCAAGACTATTCCTGGCAATGCATATATCGAAACTCAGCATCAATCACAACAAATTTTAAAAGGACAATTGTTCCCAACAATACCTTCCCGCTGTTACACACGAATAGCTCCTTTATTCTCATGGTTCCCAACCAAGTCCCGACCGTCCTGAAACCAAAGTTTTCCTATAGTCACAATTTCCATTCCCTTATCATCTTAACCAATGATAAGTACCTTTCAAGAGATGATACAATTTCAGTCACTACAATTAACAACTATGCACAGACCCAAGACACACTACCTTCAACTTATGACCCTTTGCAAACTCATCATTCATTTCAAGGAAACCAAGTTCACACAATTCAAATAGGTCTTACAAACACAGTAATACACAACATTTTCACTTCAGGCCACACCAAAATTAAGTCATATAAATTCACCTTATATTCGTATTCATGGATGACCATTAGTCGGTTATCCATGTATTGCCACGGCCTCTCAGGCTAGATACCAATTGGAACCTTTCCCGTTCCAATTTTCCTTGCTTGTATTATTACAACCGAAGTACAATGGCCCCCTTCTACTTTGTCGAGATACCAATTGGGATCGAGAGATACCAATTTGACTCAACCTATACAAGCAAGTGAATGAACCGCACGAAAAGGAATGAAGGAAGAGAGATGTTTCCTAGAATGCTTCATAGCCTCCCAAGGATTAGATGTGGACGTCAACACACCAATCCGCAAGACTCTATTCGACATTTTGCTCTTGTACAGGGATACCGGTAACCTAGGCTCTGATACCATCTTTCACGACCCAACCTACCGGGTCGTGAGGGGGCCTACTCTATGCACCTAGATAGACGAACCCTTACCACCCATACAATAGGTAAATGCAGAAAAGAGAAAACAAATCATGAAATAACCCTTTGATATACGAAAACCTTTACAATATACTTTTTATAAAGATTACAACCAACAGTTTTACAACTTAAAATACCCTCCCTAGGACCTAGTCTAAATAAGTACAAGAGCTACTACAAGATTTATATAGAGAGATGTAAATGAGACACAACTTTTGTCATGAAATCGAAGGACAGAAGCAGCTGCAGATCACCATCTTCATGTACCTATGAAACATCACCAACCCTGCAACCAGACTATACCCAAAAAGGATATAGCAAGAGTAGAGTCAGTACAACCACACGTACTGGTAGGCATCATCGGTCAACCCGAATCCACACGTACCATCATATAAGAAAAATAGAGAAAGCATTTAATAAGAATATAGTCCTATCCTCCACCATTTACCTTTACCAGACCCGATCTCAATCGATTGTCTACTCACACCCTTTACCTCACCCCTTTCTATTCCTTCCGCTGCCAACTCCCTCCTTCTAACGTCTTTCGAATCACGCTAAGCTTAGACTTCACAAGTCACACTAACCTTAGACTTCCCAAGTCACGCAACCTTAGACTTCCCAAGTCACCCTAACCTTAGACTTCCCAAGTTACGCAACCTTAGCCCAACCGCTAAGTCTAATCTTGATTACCCCACCATTATCCTAGTCAATCCCCCCTGACTATGCATACAGAAATGACCCAGTCCCTATCATTCCAGACCCAATACCCCCATGGCACTACTCACAAATACACGGACCCCTTCGGGATCCCTAGATAGCTCTTTACAGGATACACCAGCTAGTCACCCAATACCAGACGATCAATCATTCCCCCTAGTTTATCAACCACATGTAAACCACTTCACAATTTCAATCAACAATCTGTAACAAACGACCATTACACCTCATTACATCTCCCGGACCAACCCTGGATCCTTTCTAGACAACACCTAAGTGTCAGATAAACAATCCGTTCTACACCAAGACCAACTCGTACAATAATGTGACAACCCGGCCTTTTAAGGACCAAAATACACAGCCACAATTCAAGTTCACAACCCGGTCCGATCAGGGAACCATTAAATAAAGATGCAAAAATACAAGAAAGTAAACCCGTACCAGGCGTGGTACCCAAGCCAACCGTTAGTATTATCTCGTACCAGGTGTGGTACCCAAGCCAACCATTAGTATTATCTCATACCAGGCATGGTACTCGAGCCAACCAAAGTAAAATAATTCACAGTCACAAAAATGAACAATCAACTTGTAAACCAACAAGCACAATACAACGTTCAATTTACCAGACTGTTAATAGAACTATTAGATATTTCTAATCATTTCCTAAGCAATGCATCTCATACAAATACTTAGACCAGAGTACTTAAACACACAAAGCATACAGGAAGCAAACCATCACCTACCCTTGTTCCCGGGTATGTAACTCAATTCATAACTCGTCCGAAGACTAAGTCCTGTCTCCTCTTTTATTAACATACTATAATAACTACATTGATCACGAACCTTTTCAAGTCAATTACAACATGGGGAAAACCACCCCTTAACCTTGGTGATTTATCCACTCCTTATTATTCTACTCAAGCGTCCAAAACCTTATCTAGGAATTTCTCTATTTTTATTACCCATTTAGTTACCCAAGCATTTCTCGATTCCCTGAACCTTTACGACATCCCAGTCGCCCAAAATACTATCATTTTCCAGATCAAGACAACATGTACAACCAATAATTTCATATTAACAACCCACCCTTTCAATCCAACCAATCCCTAGTTCACACATCACTAACACCAAATCCGCCAGACTCCATTCCCGGAGGCCTAATCATGGATTCTCCTCTTCACTACACAATAATACAAGTGTAAACGGGTCTAACTACTCAAGTGAAAACCTAGCCTACCTGGGAACCAAGCAGCTGCAAGGATGCATTTTTAGCTCCATGAAGGCGTTCCAAGCTGAATGATGGTCCTGTAATCCGCTTTTCTGCATCCCTTCAGCCATAACCCTTCCTCCTTATAGTTCCTAAGTCTTGTAGCAGCATAGGAGGGTTTTTGGAGAAACCCTCGTATGTTTCTCAACTGAGGAGCAGAGATCTTTTATTAAAAACTCGTTCTAAGGCTTCTGCCTCCCTTCGTTCCGCTATAGCAGATGACCTTCCGCCATAGAGGTTCCTCTATAGCAGATAAAATACTACTATTGCAGAGTGACGTCAGCCTGGTTGATTTCCAAAAATCTAAATTTTTTGCCATGTCACCCCACTTAATACCAAAATATTTTTAACTCATTTTTGAATTTCATGACGTTATGGTTTTTTGAAATAACGACGAATCCGGTCGTTACAGTTTAGGTATAGTCGGGGCCTTAACCTGACCAGTGCTTATGACATCTTAGAGGCTATTGTGGACATGGTATTCTGGGTTTCTTTTTGCAACTTCTAGTCTCAAGACCCATAAGTTTGGCGTGTATGTATATGTATGTATGTATGTCTTCAGTTGTGGCCTCGTCGGCCAACCAGTACTTCATTATTTTTGAGTTGTCTACCTTTGTCTATATGATTTGTTGTCATTCGGGTTATGACCTTAACGGTCCAAGCTTGATATTTCAGATGTTAAGCTGCCCGACTTTTTGGGCTCACAGTTTAGTCAACTAATATATTTCAGTGGCTAACTCAGTCAAATAAGGTATCGAGTGCTAGTTGCGCCACCCCCTAGTTTGAGGCATGACAGAATGAACTAGTATCGAAACATTGAAACACCCATGAGTTTGACATAGTAACTTTACGACAAGAGCAATAACTTGCTAGATCCGATTAAATAGTTTTGTTTCAATTTATATGACATTACTAAAAGAAAGCCTAAAAAGCAACGGTCAAAAGCGACGTTGTCCATCATTTTTTTGGCAAAAATTGATGTAAAAGAGACGGACTCACTTCCATGGGAAAATGGTTCATCACTTTTTCAAAAGCGACGGACAATGTCGCTTTATAAACGACGGACAGCGAGGGAAATATAAAAGTCATGACTTTTTTTTTACTTTTTCCCGAAAAAGAGACACTATCTGTCGCTTTGTTCTCGAACATGAAGAACAAAGCGATGAACAGGGACTCAATTATCCGTCACTTTTTCTGGATTTTTTTTAAAAAAAATCTAGAAAAGCAACGGAAAAAAGTGACCCCGTTCGTCTCTTTTCTGCATCTTTCCAGATGCAGAAACCTGCATTTTCTCCAGATGTAGAAACCTGCATTTTCAATATGCACCACCTGTCATTTACAAAACTAATTCAATACAGCCCAAACCAGTATTAATTGATGCTACAACATTCATAAAACAACTACAACATCAACAAGAAACTAAATACGAAGTAATAATATCACTAAACACATAAAAGGTCAACCAAAAGGATCTACAAAGTGTTGAAAAACTTAAAATAAAGTGTCAAAGTGTCAAAACATAGAGGGCAATGAACTAAACGAGTCAATCCTAACGAGGGGTAGTATCCACATTCCTCCTCATTATCACTATTCTCAGTCACGTCGTTACTTGATGACGAAGATGAAGCAGTATGACATGCACTATGTTGGCGACTATTCAAGGAAGATACGTGTTCTTTAAGAGACTCAACGGTCTTGGATATATCTTGATATTTCTCAAGCCGTTTTTGCTCGAATTCTGTCAAGGCACGCGTAAGCTGTGCGATCTGTTGTGACATATGTGCAAGCTAAACACCGTCAACCGCCTCAGCCCGACGCGAGAATCCAATACATGTTAGTCCTGACTGGATGCGTCGCAAATCATTCATAGAGCATAGACCATAGACTTTCCCCTTTTGTCTCCCCCTACCACTTTTGCAATCCACATTTGAGTGGCTTTCTCCTTTGTAGGCTGGGTCGGCAAGCCCTGGCTTTGCTGTGTCTGGCTGTACTCAGACAAGACACATCCAAACTCATCTTGCATATAGAAAAATAAAGTTATAATATATGCATAATAAATATATATATATATATATATATATATATATATATATATATATATATATATATATATATATATTTATATGTTAGTACTTTTATTATATCTAAAATTTAAAATTTACATAGGCGTCTTGAGCCCTTTGCTCAACTCATATATTCGAATCTGACTCATTTTTTTACTCTTATATGGCATCTCCAAAAGTGCTCAGACTGAGTCGGAAGGCGCCCCAATAAACAAAATAAAATTTCACATAATCAAGTAATTAATATTTAATCAATTTTATATAAACATATATGTTAAAAGGTTAATATTATTACTTACCATTTACCTTTCAATCTTTTCTATGCTCTTTACACCCCCAATGTGCAACGATCCACCTTTGACATTGCTTTTGGCTTTCTTTGCTTGTTCAGCAATGCCTTGAACTCTTTCGAATTCCAATATTCTTGAAGCTACTCATAAATATGAGGTAGAATCTAAGATCCACACTTTTTACTATCCCAAATAAGCCACTGGGACAGCCTGGCACTAACCTTCCTCTCGAAAGTAGTGAAAACGATCTTATTGTACTTTTGCTTTCATGTACACATTGTCTGAAAGAGAGAAATGACTAGTGTTAGATAATATATATATATATATATATATTTACTTACTTACTAATAAGGGGAAATAAGCAGGCAGCACTGCGTGAACATGTGTGCTTAAGCTGCCTGCTTATTCATTTTCACCAAAGCAATTGAGTGGCTCAGTGGTAGTGAATGCAATACCAGAGTTTTGTGTGCACTGACATGCGGGTTCGAATCCCATTAGTTGGTTCCTTTTTAAGCTAATATTCTATACTCCTTTAAAAGAAAAGAGTATTCATTTGTAGGCCCAGTTTTTCTGTTTTAAATTGTTTTTGTCACGACCCAATTTTCTCAGGTCATGATGGCACCTACAACCCTCCAGTAGGTGAACCAATTCCCGTAGCCCGAAACGGTTAGTAATGGGCTACTACCTAACCAAAATGCACAATAAGCAGGAATAACCGGAAGCTGAATGTAAGATAAGACACGTGGAAGCAACAACCCAAAATATACATACAAAGATACTACACCAACCCCAAGACTTGGTATCGACAGTACAAAAACTTCTAATAGAATACTAGTGCTGGAAGTAACAAAATACAATATAAATCTGTCTCTGAAAGTACAAGGAGTATCAGTACAAAAGGGGAGATCTAGGCAAGCCCCGATCGGCAGGCGCTCACCCTAGTCTCGATGTCCAACAGAGCACGAGTCTCCACCGCGATCAACGGTGAAAGCTCAACTAATATCTGCACCAAAAAGTGCAGAAGTGTAGTATGAGCACCAAGACAACGGGCACTCAGTAGGTATCATCGGCTGACTGAGCGCATATAAGATATAAAAATAGTAAGTAGCAGATAGCAAGGAAGCAGTCACAGAAAATGATCGAGGAACCACACAGAACTAGCACAGAGAACAGACAACCAAGAGGAATAACAAACAATGCTAGCACAGAAAACCAATATACACAGAACACAGGTGTAAGAAGAAGAACACACTTGGGGTCCTTGCAACAATAGAATATAAAAGGAGAGAGTTTAGAAAACATGGTGGTATACCGATAACCTCAAGTAAAAGGGAAGGGAGAAGGCAATTTCACATACTCAAGTAGGGATCAATATACTAATGGAGAACACATTACGAACCCAACTCTAAAGATAATATAAACACAGATGAACTTCGCAAATATCAACCTAGGATGGAACCGCTAATCCACAATAATCGAGGGATACTACTCAAAACCTCACACTCTGCTCGGAAGGTCACACAAAAGTGCCTCAATAAAATAGGACTCCCTAGCCCTCTCAATAATCAAAATCCCACAATCGGAGCCTCACAGGATAATAACTGCTAATCCACCAGAACCGTAAGCCACGATAAGTTCTAAATAAATACAGGAGTAAATATAATCTACCTACTATCCCAACGGCTGCCCATACAACCGAGGAACATAATCAAGTGAAAAAAAACCCTACGGCCGCCCATACAACCAGAGCGTACACTGAACACACCGCAAACAAGGGTGGAATCTGAGTGAAATATGCATGATGATGATACAATGGAACCGGTAATAGTAACCCTATATGCACCTCTTCCCGGCACTTTGGTAGGAGGACCCATGGTGGGACGTGCTCTCTATACCTCATCCTACACCGTATACCCCTCCTCTAGTGCACCAGGCTCCTAGCCAGGCCCCGGAACAGAGGGCCCATGGAGGTCCCTGACCACATACAATAACGAACGTGAAATCTCTAACATGTCATCCGGGAACAAGTTCGGGTTCAATCCAGTGGCTAAATATCAAATATGCGTGCCCGGGATTGAATCGGGTCTAAAACAGTAGTAGTAATCTCAAAAGACCCTCTCCAAGGGTGCCTGAAGTATACTCTGGTCTAAATCCATTAGAAAATCAGGTCTGGTGCTCTGCCCGGTAGAGCCTAGTATCAATAGAAAATCAAGTGTAGTACTATGTCCGGCAGAGCCTAGTATCAGTAGGAAATCAAGTGTGAAATCATCCAAAATTGCATGTCATTAATAGATTATACCAAAAAGGGGCCCCCGGGGCCATGCAGGTTTAGAAAAACCATCTATAGTGGCTCGCAGCCAAAACTGAAGCAAAACATCCAGGGAAAACTTCTTTCATGGATGATATGTTCGCACACAAATACAAATTAGCCCAGCGGCTCAAAATATTTCCTATCAGCCCTGCACAGGCCCAGCAGCTACTCAGCATACATAGCCAGCCTAAAAGGATATCTCTATGTCCGGGACATCGCGGACATTCCCAAATAACCTAGCATCTATGTTCCAGAGTCAATACAAGGCCACGCAGGACCACAAGGGTAATATACAATACTACACGAGTACTACAACCAACGTATGAAATAAATGGACAAAAAAGGTGAACAAGGTCTGGGATACCAATCTATATCAACCCCACCCAAAGATGCTAATTAATACAGTTATAGCCTATATACGCACAGTCTAGGTAGGGAAAGCCATAACCTACCTGCCATCCGATGACTAGCTGCGGAAACGACGTCGTCCAGGCTTGAACTGCTTCGAGAAACTCCAAATCGAGGAACCACTATCAAAACAATAATCTATGCATTAATACAAAGCTAACGGTACACATATTGCTATAATAATAGCCGAGTCAAAATTCGGGTCACAAATAGGCCTGTGGGCCCCACAACCCGAAACCAGAAATGAAAAATACTCATGTGTTCCTTACCATCCCGGGAGAACATGCTCAAAAAATTGAGCAAAAACGGACAACAATTGGGGCTCAAAACAGCCCACTCAAGATGAGGCTTAAAGATAGAATTTCGAGAATAAAATCAGAAATTGGGCAAGAATTACTTACCACAAAGATTAAATTTAAGCCAAGGCGGACAATCCTTCACCCCACGAAGCATGCACGAGCTAGGAGCAACCACTACACAAGAATTTTCAAGGTTGGAATGAGCATCAATGGTGGAATTTTAAGGAAGGAACAAGAGACTTCCAAGGAGGAAGAAGGCTTACCAAGAGATGAAGAAACACGGAAAATACATGAACAAATGATTCCCATAGGTTTAGAATCGATCTGGAGCAATTTTGGGAGAGTATTTTGTGTTTTAGAGTGAGAAAATTTGGAGAGAAAGTGTTGGAAAAACCAAATGACAGAAATAAATACTGCTAGAAAATTGGTCAGCGCCAACGGCGCTGAAGGGAGCCAGGCGCCTCGGCGCTATCGCGCTAGGAGGGCGCTATAGCGCTGGCGGGCGGCAGGCGCTGAGGCGCGATCGCGCTGGCCTTGGTGCGATTGCACTGAAGGCTGACCTGCAACAAAAAAATTGCAATTTTTGAACTCTCTCCGGGGCATTCCGGGAATAATCGAAAATCGATATTATAAAACAAATAATGCTAATAAAGTGGAAACGACTTTCTGGAATCAACAGAATCGACGAAACTTCCATACGAGGTCATTTCGGAGAAATATTGACCCAAGTCAACACTAACAAATAGGAACCCAAAGGCTCAAAATGAGTCTGGCTTACCGGGGACTCGAACTAACCCCCTTCCTAGCCCAAACTCAACATTTTGAAGCTGATGGAATCATCGAATTTCGAATCTGACATTCCGATCATCGAAAGTCACCCGAAGTTACACTTTTAACTCCAAATGGCCTAAAAACAGAGAAAATAACACCAAACCCATACCGGAAGTTCTCAAGCCTCAACTAAAGGTCCAACTAGACCAAACTCATCTCTCCGGAGCTAACAAAACTGTCAGAATTCAATTCTGAGCACGTTAGCTAGGAATGTTGACTAAAGTCAGCGATATTCTAAGTTTAAAGATCTAAAACAGGCAAACGACCAAAACGACCAAACGAACGACCAGGGCACCGAACTATTGGTCCCAACAAGCCATAAATAACTTAGGGCCACTACAGGAGAGGTCTAACAGTACAAGAAGGGAAAAAATACATAAATGACCGGAAGGGTCATTACATCATCCACTACTAAAAAGACTTTCATCTCCAAAAGTCAGGAAAGAAGGAAAGACTAGAGATTAAAAGAATAGCGGATACAAAGCTTGCACTACTCTTTTGGACAACTCGGATAGCCTCCTCGACCGGATGACACCCCAACAGAACCAACAAATGCAACCAAGCCTAAAACTCATTACTAGCCAAGCTAGATTTCAAACTCAACTCCAAAACTCCAAAGGACTGCCAACCTCAACCAAACCTCAAGAATCTCAACCGATAAGCACAGACAACACACCAAAACAAGAGAAGCAAGGAGATCAACGCACAAAACTTGAATCTTCAAAACCACAACCAAGTTTACCCAAAAATCTTTCAACCCAAAACTCTAACTGATAAACCCGCTGATCTGCAAAACCTTTTTATTCTGAACTGAATCTTTTGTACCATAACAGGAAGTTGCATACAAGTCGAACACTCAAACCACCCTCGAGGTATCAACTGACACACCGGAGACCCATTGTTCCCGCTCGTACTCTACCACAAGCGAAGTCACCCTTTATACTCAAGTTCTATCAAAGCCAAGTTATTGTCTGCTAACTTTTTCCATCCAAGATAACAACCCGTAGCAGGTCCTCGAAAACTAGAGTTACCTAACCCAACTAACCATCAAGCAACGGAAGAACACTTTTGCCAACACCAAACTCGCTAACTGAACTCAACTGATCAACCTATCTAAATTCGACTGAAGTTTTCACACCAAAGTTAGGAAAGGCATATATGAATACCTTGTGTTGACGTAAAAGCTTCCAAACTATAGAACGAATCCAACCACTGCACCATGCCAAGTCTGAGTCAACCGAAAGCGAATGAACCAGGGCAACCTGCCCAACAGGCTAAAACCAAAACTAAGCCTCTGCAAGGAGTGTGGTGAGTATACCATGAAGCCCGTAACCATCACTAACCTCCAAACCCCAAGAAGTACCTGCTGCTACTCTGAATACTTGAACACCATTTGGACTTGAACTTGCTTTACAAATCTCAACTCGGGAAGGAGCCTCCATACCACGAATATCAAATCAGGACACCCCTTAATCAAAGGAAAAGGTTCCTGGGTTTCAAAGTTGCCATCTAGCCATAGAAGTTTGCATATAATATCAACTCTCCCCTTTGGCTCAAATCAACCACTCTACCGGATCTTCACACCACCAACCATTTCGAAGCATATACCGTACCAAACTTCTAGTCCATACTGGGTGAGTCTAACCAATACTGGAACCCCACATGAAAGACAACCCTTGGAGAATTAATTAAACAAGCTTCCAAACTCTCGGCAAATGAATACGACCATAAACCTCAAAGTATCGTTAGAACCCAAGAATAGGCTTGATAGTCTCAACTTGTACAACCTGACCACGTACAATACATCACTGCTGGTTCTGGAACTTACGCCACTGCATTTGTCCAACCAAGAAGGAAGAAACTTCTTACCATGAAGAGCACCACTTAAATCAGGAATATCCAGCCTAAAATAGAGGTTAGCCAACGACTAGGTTCCCAAGGCCAACAGCCGCATCCAAACTGAAGTAAAGAAGCTAAGTTGCCCGCACCCACTGCCTCCCGGCACTAGGATGCTGCAACCAAATAAAAACTGCCATGAACCATCTGATGTAACCTGCCAAGCCATGATTCTAAAACCAAATCCCAATTTACCGACCAATGCTTCTGTCAAACCCGTGAGTAGACTCATATGCTTCCAAATAACCCATAGGAACCAAAGTCAACTAGTCTTGAATAACAAGTTTCCAAAATCGCAGCTTCTACTAAAATCTCAAACCAATTGAAGGAAACCACTGCAATTTGTAGATGGTCGAATCAAATCACCAACACACAATCCCAAAGCGAACCTTCGTCGTCACCTCAGCCAACTACTAAACACATAAGCACAAACAAGAAGCCATCTCCCTCCTTTTTCAACCCAACAAAACCTTTCCGTAGCATATACTGAACCTTACAAACTCCTTTCTAAAAATAAGAACCTGGAGCCATTCCCTTAGCTCCAAAACTTACATTGTCAAAACTCAATAAGGCAGGAGAAAATTGGCCGGATGCCCGACTCACCCAGAATGCTACGAATAAATCTCAACCATGAGGCTACTATCAACACTTAGTCAAAAGTGTTAAAGCCAAACTCAATCACAATGCCACAAGCAAAGGCTCAACAAAAGGACTACGATCAAAATTCATTACAACTGGAACCGGGGAAAACGATAAGACAACCCAACCGGACAAGAAACTGAGGGAGACTATGGGAACAACCCACATACCTGCCAACCTCCTAAACCAACCAAATAAAGAGGGTTGATTCTAATCACCCAAAAACACAACCAAACCATGCTCACTAGCATAACCAACATCTCCCATCTGAAGACAAAATATCAACTTCGGCACAACCACCGGTATCACATCAAACCAACACAAGAACCTCTAGCAAAAGCTAGGAAATAGCATAGGCAACAACTATCTAGGACAGTTCAACAAGGAAGGCTCAATCACAGGTCTAGAGCCACATCGAAATAGGAAACGAACCCAACCAAAAATAGACTAACAAGAACTACCCACGAGCTACAACTCAGGGTAAGCACCTTACAAGGACAACTCACCCCATCCACTACTAAAGAATAAACTACCACGAAGACAATGCATAAAAGCTATAATCCAAAAATCAAATAATTAAACAAGTAGAGAGGTAGGCATATAAGCAAGTAAATGATAGAAGGGATAGAATCACAACGCGAGTAGGACTATCACAACTCGAAGGTAACAGGAGCCTTACCTGGAGCAATGATATCAGGAACCTCTACCTCAGGCCCACCAGGAAGGGCATCAGACTGACGGGATCTAACTCTGAACTGAGAGGTCGAAGCTGAAGGCTCAACTGTCCCTTGCTGGGGATAATCTCTGGCATAATGTCCCATTACCCCACAACTATAGCAACCTAAAGAAGCTCTACTCCAATGTACGGTGCCTGTCGACTCTGGATGGATACCTAAAATGCTGGCCTGGAAGCCACCTCTAACCATCCGGGGACTACCCCCGCAACCCCGCACACTACTTATCATTGCCTGGGGACCACCCCTACTACCCTGCCCTCTACCTTTGGCCGGTGGAACTGAAGCCATGGGAGATAACATCTACTGACCCTGCTTGCTGGAAGGCAGAATCACGGGACAATCCCTAACCAAGTGCCCACGCTCCCTGCACCAATAACAAGCCTTACCAAGTGGAGTCTGACGGGATGATCCTACTAGACCTGACCGACCATCACAACCTGCACACTCTGAAGGCAAATTTTGAGGGATATGATCCGTACCCTACCTACTCTGCTCAACATGCCCTACACAACCACTCTCTTGAACCCGTGGAGCAACTGGAATTGGCCGGGTAGATAAGAAGCAATGGAACCTATCTTTGGTGGAGAACCCCCTACCTCGAGTCTGAGAACCTCGAGAACTATCCTGGCGACGATGTTTCTTAGAACAATATCTATAAGCCTCACGGCATAAACCCTTAATAGCCCAAGCATGATCCACCACCTAAAGGAAGGTCATCCCAACTGTAACCAAATGCTCGGTCGCCAAACAGAGTGGTGAAATCAAACCTCTAACAAAACTTTGAACCCTATCAAACTCTGAAGGTACAACCCTAGTAGTACGCCTAACCATGTCATGAAATCTTGCCTCGTACTCCAATACTGACAGACAACCCTGCTGAAGAACTGGAAGCTCAACCCTAACTGAAGCACCACTCACAGAACCAGGTACTGAAACACTCACCGGAGGACTCAGAGTCCTAGCCACGGTATCCTGAAGAACTGGGGTTGCTACAAATCTAATCGGAGGCTGGGCTGTCCCCACACCCCCTATCTGATGCAATAAATTCTCACTTTGAAGTCCTGGCGCTGACAGAATCACTGAAGCAACAAGCACATAAGCCTCGACACCAACCGTTATCGAACTTGCCTTAGGCATCTGAGAAGGAATGAAGCAACCAAAGTTTAGAAGTCAGTAAAGCCAAGAACGCATGATAAGAAGCCAAGAAGATGAAACTTTTCCTAACAATTCCCTGTAGCCTCCCGCAGATAGGATACGGATGTCATCATACCGATCTGCGAGACTCTACTTAGACACTTGCTTCTGTACAATGACACCGGTGAACCTAGAGCTCTGATACCAAGCTGTCACGACTCGATTTCTCAGGTCATGATGGCACCTACAACCCTCAAGTAGGCAAACCAATTCTCGTAGCCCGGAATGAATAGTAATGGGTTACTACCTAATCAAAATGCACAATAAGCAGGAATAAGCGGAAGCTGAATGTAAGATAAGACACGCAGAAGAAACAACCCAAAATATACATACAAAGATACTACACCAACCCCAAGACTTGGTATCGACAGTACAAAAGGTTCTAATAGAATACAAGTGCTGGAAGTAATAAAATACAATAAAAATCTATCTCCAAAAGTACAAGGAGTATCAGTACAAAAGAGGAGATGTAGGTAAACCCCGAACGACAGGCGCTCACCCTAGTCTCGATTTCTAACAGCTACACGAGTCTCCAACGCGATCAACAATGAAAGCTCAACTAATATCTGCACCAAAAAGTGCAAAAGTGCAGTATGAGCACCAAGACAACGGGCACTCAGTAGGTATCATCGGCCGACTAAGCGCATATAAGATATAAAAATAGTAAGTAGAAGATAGCAAGGAAGCAGTCACGAAAAATAATCGAGAAAGCACAAGGAACTAGCACAGAGAACAGACAACCAAGAGGAATAACAAACAATGCTAGCACAAAAAACCAATATACACAGAACATAGATGTAAGAAGAAGAAAGCACCTGGGGTCCTTGCAACAATAGTATATAAATGAAGAGAGTTCAGAAAACAGGCAGTATACCGATAACCTCAAGTAAAAGGGAAGGGAGAAGACAATTTCACATACTCAAGTAGGGATCAATATACTAAAGGAGAACACATTACGAACCCAACTCCAAAGATAATATAAACAGAGATCAACCTCGTAAATATCAACCTAGGATGGAACCGCTAATCAACAATAACCGAGGGATACTACTCAAAACCCCACACTCTGCTCGGAAGGTCACACAAAAGTGCCTCAATAAGATAGGACTCCCTAGCCCTCTCAATAATCAAAATCCCACAACCGGAGCCTCAACAGGCTAATAACTGCTAATCCACCAGAATCGTAAGCCACGACAAGTTCTTAATAAAGACAGGAGTAAATATAATCTACCTACATTCCCAACGGCCGCCCATACAATCGAGGAATACAATCAAGTGAAAACAAACCCTTCGGCCGCTCATACAATCGGAGCGTACAATGAACACACAGCAAACAAGGGTGGAATCCAAGTGAAATATGCATGATGATGATATTATGGAACCGGTAATAGTAACCCTATATGCACATCTTCCCGACAGTTTGGTAGTAGGACCCATGGTGGGACGTGCCCGCTACACCTCATCCTACACCATATACCCCTCCTCCGGCACACCCGACTCCTAGCCATGCCTCGAAACAGAGGGCCCATGGAGGTCCCTGACCACATACAGTAACGGATGCGAAATCTCTAACATGTCATCTGAAAATAAGTCTAGGTTCAAGCCAGTGGCTAAATCTTGAATATGCATTCCCGGGATTGAACCGGGTCTATAACAGTAGTAGTAATCTTAAAAGACCCTCTCCAAGGGTGCCCAAAGTATACTCGGGTCCAAATTAGTAATAAAAGTCTCAATAACCCTCTCAAAGAGTTCCGAGAGCGTATCCGGGTCTAAATTTGTTAGAAAATCAGGTCTAGTGCTCTGCCCAGCAGAGCCTAGTATCAGTAGGAAATCAAGTGTAGTACCCGGACTGGCAGAGCCTAGTATAAGTAGGAGATCAAGTGTGAAATCATCCAAAATTGCATGTCATCAATAGATTATACCAAAAAGGACTCCCTGGGGCCATGCAAGTTTAGGAAAATCATCTATAGTGGCTCGCATCCCAAACTGAAGTAAAACATGCAGGGAAAACCTCTTTCATGGATGATATGCTCGCACACAAATACAAATTAGCCCAGCAGCTCACAAATATTTCCTATCAGCCCTGCACAGGCCCAACAGCAACTCAGCAGACATAGCCAGCCTAAAAGGATATCTCTATGTCCGAAAATCGTGGATATTCCCAGATAATCCACCATCTATGTTCCAGAGTCAATACAAGTCCACACAGGACCACAAGGATAATATACAATACTACGTGAATACTACAACCAACATATAAAATAAACGGATAGAAAAGGCGGACAAGGTCTGGGATACCAACCTATATCAACCCACCCAAGGATGCTAATTAGCCTATATAGGCAGAGTCTAGGTAGGGAAAGCCATAACCTACCTATTATCTGATGACTAGCTGCGGGAACGGCATCGTCCAAGCTCAAACTGCTCCAAGAAACTCCAAATCATGGAACCACTATCAAAACAATAATCTACGCGTTAATACAAAGCTAATGGTACCCATATTGCTATAATCATAGCCGAGTCAAAATTCGGGTCACAAACGAGCCCATGGGCCCCGCAACCTGAAACCAGAAATGAAAAACACTAATGTGTTCCTTACCATCCGGGGAGCACATGCTCAAAAAATTGAACGGAAACGGACAACAATTGGGGCTCAATATAACCCGCTCAACATGAGGCTTAAAGATAGAATTTCAAGAATAAAATCGGAAATTGGGCAAGAACTACTTACCACAAAGATGGAATTTAAGCCAAGGTGGACAATCCTTCACCCCTACGAAGCATGCACGAGCTAGGAGCAGCCACTACACAAGAATTTCCAAGCTTGGAATGAGCATCAATGGTGGAATTTTAAGGGAGGAACAAGAGAATTTCAAGGAGGAAGAAGGCTTACCAAGAGACGATGAAACACGGAAAATACACGAACAAATGATTCCCTAAGGTTTAGAATCGATTTGGAGCAATTTTGGGAGAGTATTTTCTGTTTTAGAGTGAGAAAGTTGGAGAGAAAGTGCTGGAAAAATGAAATGACAGAAATAAATACTGCTGGAAAATTGGTCAGCGCCAACGGCGCTAAGGGAGCACGATGGCGCTGAAGGGAGCCAGGCGCCTCGGCGCTATCACGCTAGGAGGGCGCTATCGCGCTAGCGGGCGGCAGGCGCTGAGGCGCGATGCCGCTGGCCTTGGCGCGATTGCGCTGAAGGCTGGCCTGCAACAGAAAAACTACAATTTTTGAAAACTCTTCGGGGCATTCCGAGCACAATCAGAAATCGATATTCAAAAACCAATAATGCTAATAGAGTGAAAATGAAGTTTCGGAATCGACGAAACATCCATACGAGGTCGTTTCGAAGAAATATTGACCCAAGTCAACACTAACAAATAGGAACCCAAAGGCTCGAAATGAGTCCGCCTTACGGGGACCCAAACCAACAACCTTATTAGCCTAAACTCAACATTTCGGAGCTGATGGAATTGTCAAATTTTGAATCCGACACTCCGATCATTGAAAGTCACCCGAAGTTACACTTTCAACTCCAAATGGCCTAAAAATAGAGAAAACAACACCAAACCCACACCGGAAGTTCTCAAGCCTCAACTAAAGGTCCAACTAGACCAAACTCATCGCTCTGGAGCTAACAGAACTGTCAGAATTCAATTTCGAGTACGTTAGCGAGGAATGTTGACTAAAGTCAATGGTGTTCTAAGTTTAAATCTCTAAAATAAGAAAACGACCAAAACAACCAAACGAACGACCAGGGCACCGAACTACCGGTCCCAGCAAGCCATAAATGACTTGGGACCGCTACAGGAGAGCTCTAACAGTACAAGAAGGGCGAAAATGCATAAATGACCGGAAGGGTCATTACAGTTGTTTGTTAAAATTTATTATATATTTAAAAAATACGTAAAAAGATAAATCACAATAATTAATAATTTAAAATATTTGAAAGACATAAATAAATAAATTGACTCTCAAAATTCTATCAGTGCCACATAAATTGGGATAAAAGAAGTAACATATTACTTACTAATAAGTATTATTTAAAAATGATGTAAAAAGTGTTATAAATAATAATAATTAATTATTTAAAATATTTAAAAGACATAAAAAATTTAATTGACTTCAAATTTTATCAATGTTACATAAATTGGAGTAGAGAGAGTAACATATGTTGTTTGAAAATTACATAAAAAGTACTATAAATCACAATAACTAAAAACTTAGTACTATATATCACAATAACTAACAACTTAAAATATTTAAGAACTATATAAACAAATTGGGGTGACTATACAAATTCCATCAGTGCCACATAAATTGGGACAGAGAGAGTAACATATATTATCTAAAAAATTTGTAAAAAAATATATTATAATTCACAATAATTAATAATTTAAGATATTTAAAAATTATAAAAAAAAAAATTTGATCGACTCTTCAAATTTAATTTGCGATACATAAATTGGGATAAAAAAAATAGCATATATTGGATCCGTGCCTTGCACGGTCTTTTTGAAACTAGTATATATATATATATATATATATATATATTTTGAAAAGTTAATATTAAACTTAACAAAATAATAATTAAGCTGTACATACCTTAAACTCATTAAACATGGCCTGTTTGATCGCTTCTGGAATATCCTGCCAGGAGTGCCAATGTTCTTGAAAAAGTCTCCTAACTGCCTCCTTTAGAGCACGTCTAGGCTCTTTCGTGGGATACCACCTGTAAAGAACATAATAAGCATATCAAGTCATAAATAATTAATTAATATAAAAAATAAAACAAACTTATTAGTTTAGAAAATAAACTTATGATGATCTATCAGGCCGAATCATGACTCTACCAATCATGTCCTTCTCGTTGGGTCTCAGATCCACCTCCTATTCCTCCTCAGGAGGTTCTGATGCAGGTAATGGCGAAAGTGTATAACCCTGAGTCAATGGAGGAGTAGATGTTTGTGCGTCAGACTCAGAGCTGGTATCTCTATGTCGCAAGCCTGATAGGTGGGGGGGGGGGAAGAATTACGTGGGGATGGAGTACCAGATGATAATTTGTAGTCGCGTTGTCATGTGGCAGAGGCATAGTGGGTGTAGGCATGAAAGTGTGATAAGAAGTAGTGGGTCTACAACCATAATAATCTGCGGGATTCCCAGTGCCATAGAGGATAAACACTGGTGGAGAAGAGCGAATTTGTGACGAAGATGAAAGACTGTCTGGAATATCGCCAGGCTCTATAGGCCTCCTAGAGTTCTTCTTAGACTTACTAGACTTTATACTCTTACTAGGACGACCTCGATCACCATCACCTGATGACATATGTATACAAATTTACATTGAACATCAAAATAGTCAACATAGTTAACTTCAAAAAACTTACCTTCAAGGATCTAATTCAAGAACCTAAAGTTGAAAACTAATTCAAGATTATAACCCAAAACTAACAATATAAACTAATTCAATATTTTCAAATTCACTATCAAATTCAAGAACCTAAATTCAAAATAACACTAACTTAAAGTTGAAAACTAATTCAAAATTATAACCCAAAACTAACAATATAAACTAACAAACTAAAAAAAATAAATTAAAAAAAATATAACTTTCAAAAAACTTACCTTCAAGGACCTAATTTAAGAACCTAATTTAAGAACCTAAAGTTGAAAACTAATTCATAATTATAACCCAAAACTAACAATATAAACTAATTCAAATTTTCCACATTCACTATCAAATTCGAGAACCTAAATTCAAAACAAACACTAATCTAAAGTTGAAAACTAATTTAAGATTATAACACAAAACTAACAATATAAACTAACAAACTTAAAAAAAACTTAACTTCAAAAAATTTACCTTCAAGGACCTAATTCAAGAATCTAAACCTAAAGTTGAAAACTAATTCAAGATTATAACCCAAAAACTAACAATATAAATTAATTCAAAATTTGTAAGTTCACTATCAAATTCAAGAACCTAAATTCAAAACTAACACTAACCTAAAGTTGAAAACTAATTCAAGATTATAACCCAAAACTAACAATGTAAACTAACAAACTTTAAAAAAAAACTTAACTTAAAAAAACTCACCTTCAAGGACCTAATTCAAGAACGTAAAGTTGAAAACTAATTCAAGATTATAACCCAAAACTAACAATATAAACTAATTCAAATTTTCAAATTCACTATCAAATTCAAGAACCTAAATTTAAAACTAACACTAACCTAAAGTTGAAAACTAATTCAAGATTATAACCTAAAACTAACAATATAAACTAACAAACTTAAAAAAAAATTAACTTCAAAAAACAAACCTTCAAGGACCTAATTCAAGAATCTAAAGTTGAAAACTAATTCAAGATTATAACCCAAAACTAACAATATAAATGAATTCAAAATTTTCTAATTCACTATCAAATTCAAGAACCTAATGCAAGAACTTAAAGTTGAAAACTAATTTAAGATTATAACCCAAAACTAACAATATGAGGTGCATAACCTAAATTAATTAGGCTCACAAAGTAATAGCAAGCATATATTAACCTAAACTAATTAAGGTTCATAACCTAAACACCTAAAGTAATAGCAAACATTGACCTAAACTAAGATTCATAATCTAAACTATAGATTCACAAATTAAACTAATAGCAAGTATTTACCTAAACTAATAGAAAGTATTTACCTAAACTAATTAAGATTCATAACCTAAACTAATTAGGTTCACAAACTAATAGCAAGCATAAATATTTCCTTTAGGCTTTTCCCTTTGCTTTATTTGTTAGGCCTTAGCACTTTGGGCTAACCCATTTTTTGTATATACCCATAATCTTTATAAAATTCTGACCCTTCGGGTCATTTCTTTTAAAAGTATATATTAACCTAAACTAATTAAGGTTCATAACCTAAACACCTAAACTAATAGCAAGCATTGAACTAAACTAAGATTCATAACCTAAACTAATTAGGTTCACAAACTAATAGCAAGCATAACCTAAACTAATTAAGGTTCATAACCTAAACACCTAAACTAAAGTTCACATATCAATTTTTCACTAACATTCAAGAGACTCTAACCCTAACATTCAAGAAATTTAAGTCTAACATTCAATAAATTAACCCTAACATTCAAGATTTTTTTTTAAAACCTAACAATATAATTCAACCTAAAACTAACAATAATCAATCTAAAACTAACAATATTCAACCCAAAACTAACAATATTTAACCAAGCATAAACTAATTAAAGTTCATAACCAAAACATCTAAACTAAAGTTCACTTATCAATTTTTCACTAACATTCAAGAAACTCTAACCCTAACATTCAAGAAATTTAACACTAGCATTCAAGAAATTAACCCTAACATTCAAGAATTTCAAGAAAACTAACAATATAATTTAACCCAAAACTAACAATATTCAACCCAAACTAACAATAATCAAATAAAAACTAACAATATTTATCACGACCTAAACCGCCGTGAGTGACACCCACACTAAACCCCCGGTGGGAGAACCAATTACCCAATCCAACAGTTAATAAACTAAGTAGCTAAAATCAGTTTGCATTAAATAAAGTCAAGATTCACATCTAAATAAATTGACAGAAAAACTTGCGAAAATAATTCCCTAGAATCTGAAAGTTTTGTACCAAGATATCTAAAATACATCTAGAATACGGGAATGCAACCCCAAAATAAAAGGAATCCAAGTCTGAATAATGGACTAGAAAGAGTAGATGAATCCATGGTAGCCCAAAAGATGCAGCTCGCTTTTAGATTCAGAAGTCATCCGTGTCACAATTGAGGTTGCGCAGCCGCCGCCAGAATATGTTCTGTACTCAATAAAAAAAGAGCAAGTGTTGTATCAGTACACAAAAATAACAGTGTACTGGTAGGATCATCGGTCAGCTTCAAACATACAAAATATGAACGCACAACTATAACTTAGTAAAATAGGACAAACATGTATAATCCATGTCAGTGAATACAAGCAAGACTGTCAGTCAATATACTTGACTTAATAACCACATGAGACATGTCCAAAACTACAACAACAACCCATAAACGATTGCACACACCTTTCAAGTAACCCGGACCACCCAAGGCTCCCTAGGACATCATCTACCGTGTTTAGCATGTAATTTCGGTCTACACAAGAACCACCCCAGTATTTAAACATACCAATTTGGTCACTCATGAATCAATATATAATAAATACATCATAAAAAATAAACCCAATTTACTCATGGAACCAACACACAAAAAAATAACCAAACATGTACTAGGCATAGTACTCGTGCCAACCATGTATAATCTGTACCAAGCATGATACACGAGCCAACCGATAGATATCCTGTACCAGGTGTGGTACCCGAGCTAACCAATGAATTGTATCAGGCGTGGTACCCGAGCTAATCGAAGAATCACAGATATCACAACAATCACAATCATAATGAATACAACTCACACTTGTAAAGCCAACAAGCATTTAAGACAAGTTCATTGCATGAGATTGACAACAAGATATCATTTAACATTCATTCTCTTATTCCCAAAACACGTATTGTATAAGCAATACTAATGAAACAGCTAACATGTACACATAATGTAATTTGGATCACAAGTTAACCATCACCTACCTCAACTCAAGACTGAATGCTCTACTGGACTGGAGCTTTCCCGTTTCTTAAAACTCTAGATTGATGGTGGTCTAAAAATAATAATACAAACAAAAATCAACCCAAATGGCCTGAATATTTTTGGATTACAACTTAATCCTTAAATCTTAGGTCAATTCGTGATCATTCCACCCATCCCATGGATCTCCCACCATAAATTCACCTATTTACTACCAATTTCATAGTTATGTCGGTGAATTACTCTACGAAATCTTTAAATAACAACCTAAACCATTGCTTTTCATCCCCACATTCCCTTTTTTCACTAGAAAATTTAACCTAGGTTAAGTTAAACCCTTCCCCGAGTCTGTAACGAACATTCTAAGCCACAAGAATTAAAGTACTAGAGTAGGAGAATAAAATACTTACCTTAGCAAAGGATTATGGTGAAAAACAGGTGGAAATCACTTAAAGTCGCCTCGACCGTTCCTCAAAACATTCTTGAAAAATAATGAACATTTTTGGGAAAGTTTTGGCATTTACAATGAATAATTCTGCTATAACGGCCTAATCCTGCTATAGCGGCATCCATCCGCTATAGCGAGGTTGACTGCTCTTGACTCTCTCTATAGCGGGAATTTCTCCGCTATAACAGCATCGCAGTAGTGGCGTATCACCCACTATAGCAGATTACATAGGACAGGAACTCAGAAACCCTCCCAATTTTTCCCAATTCACAACACACGTTCAAACCTTGACGTTCCAGACTAACCCTTTTACGTCAAGTCCGATATCGGGAGCCTTATTCACCCAAATTCACTTTCGAAAAGTCCTATGGACTCTTTAACAGCTAGCTAATGGAAAAAATAGCTCAAACTTAATCATTTCACCCAATCCTTTCTCGAAATGCCCTATACCTCACCTTGCTCAGATTTCATCCAAGACTAGCCTAGCCCAAAATTTTCAGCTCCCCAATCCGAAATTTTTCTAACTCGATTTCTCACATGAATAGCTCACTCATAACAATGGGAAGGGTCATTACAACAGATACTAATTTATCCATTATTCATTCCTGAATGATCAAACAACAGAAATTAGCTAAAACGAGAAGAAGGTAGTACTTGAATCCTCAAATAAGTGAGGGTACTTATCCCACATGTCCTTCTTGGTTTTTCAAGTGGCTTCTTTAACCATATGATGCTTCTAAGAACCTTCACCGATATGATTTCCTTTGTCCTCAACTTTTGGACATCCCGATCAAGAATAGCAGTTGGCTCCTCCTCATACTAAAGGTCTTTATCTAACAAAACCAAATCCCATTGGATGATGTAATCCCCATACCCATCCCCATGGTACCTCTTCAACATAGATACATGAAAAAATGGATGAATTATGGACAAACTGGGTGGTAATGCCAATTGGTAAGCTAGTAGCCCCATACTTTGGACTAATATACCGAGAGCTAAGCTTACCCCTCTTGCCGAACCTCATTACCCTTTCATAGGTGACACCTTTAACAAAACCTGCTCACCAACCTGAAATGACATGTCCCTTACCTTGAGATTAGCATACTCCTTTTATCTGCTCTGTGTTGTCAATAACTTGGTTTGGATACCTCTCACCTTTTCTTGAGCTTCTTTTACCAAATTAATTCCCAAAGGCTTCACATTCCCTGCCTCAAACCACCCTATGGGCGATCTACATCCCTTCTCATAAAGTGCCTCGAATGGTGCCATGTCAATACTGGAGTGATAACTATTATTGTATGAGAATTCACACAATGGTAAGAACTTATCCCAATGGCCCACAAAATAGATCACACATGCCCTCAGCATGTCCTCCAACACCTGGATCGTCCTCTCCGACTGACCATCTATATGAGGATGAAAAGTTGTGCTAAAAGTGAGCTGGGTGCCTAATTCTTCGTGCAACTTGCCCCAGAATTTGAAAGTAAACTACGTACCTCTGTCTGAAAAGATGGAAAGAGGCGCCCCATGTAACCTCACTATCTCCTTGACACAGATCTTAGCCAACTGTTGGGAGTTGTAATCCGCCCCGAACAGAATGAAATGAGCTAATTTAGTCAGCCTATCCATGATGAACCAAATTGAATCATACTTTCCCAGGGTCTAAGGAAAACCTACCACGAAATTCATGACTATCCTTTTCCACTTCCACTCAGGAATGGGCATCCTTTGAAGCAATCCTGCAGGCGTTTGGTGCTCATATTTTACTTGCTGACAATTTTGACACTTGGACACATATTCAGCTATGTCCCTCTTCATCCCAGGCCACCAATAAAGTTTCCTCAAGTCCCGGTATATTTTGGTTACTCTTGGATGAATCGAGTACTGCGAACCATGAGCTTCAGCCAACACATTCTGAATCAAGTGATCAATCTGAGGGACACATATCCACCCTCTAAAATACAATACAATACCACACTCGCATCAAGTGTGGCATCCGAGGTCTCATCGGACACCACCTTGCTCTGGATCTTGTCTAATTGCACATCCTCAAATTGCTTGGCCTTGATTTCATCCATAAATGTTTACTTTACCTCGATGCTAAACAATATCCCACCCTTTTCTGAAATGCCCAATTGCACGAACTAAGATGCTAGAGTTTAAATCTTTCTAGCCAAGGGTCGCTTTGATACCTCCAAGCAAGCCAAACTACCCATGCTAACCACTTTCCGGCTCAATGCGTCTGCCACCATATTGGCCTTACCCGGATGATACTAGATGGTAACGTTATAATTCAATAACTCCATCCACCTTCTCTGTCTCTGA
The DNA here is from genome assembly GCA_003996215.1 of Jaltomata sinuosa. Taxonomy (NCBI): domain Eukaryota; kingdom Viridiplantae; phylum Streptophyta; class Magnoliopsida; order Solanales; family Solanaceae; genus Jaltomata; species Jaltomata sinuosa. The sequence continues at coordinate 158,756 of QJPP01004186.1, forward strand.
TTCAGATCCTTCAATGTAAATACATGCTTCATGCTGTGATGTTCTGTGAACACCTCACACTTGACACCATAAAGATATTGCCTCCAAATCTTAAGAGCAAACACCACCACTGCCAACTCCAAATCATGGGTTGGGTAGTTCTTCTCATGATGCTTTAATTGCCTTGAAGCATAGGCTATGTCATTTCTATCCTGCATCAACACAACACCCAAACCCGAATGTGAAGCATCAAAAAATATAATGAAGTCTTTACCTTCCACCAGCAGTGATAGAATATGAGTTGTAGTCAAAAGTGTCTTGAACTTTTGGAAGCTCTCCACACACTTGTCAGACCAAACAAATGGTACTTCCTTCTGAGTCAACCTTGTCAAGTTGGGAGCATTCTTGACAAACCGGCAATAATAGCTGGAAAGACCCACAAAAATCCTAACCTCTGTCACAGAGGTAGGCCGAGCCCAACTCTTAACTGCCTCAATCTTCTGGGGATCTACCATCAACCTTTTTTTGGAGACCATATGACCTAAATAGGCCACCAAAGACAATCACAATTCACATTTCAAAAACTTAGCATACAATTTCTTTTCTTTCAAAATTCCTAACACAACACGAAGATGCTCTGCATGCGCCTCCTTACTCTTGGAGTAAATCAAAATGTTATCTATAAAAACAATTACAAAGGAATCTAGGAATGACTTGAAGACACCAATCATCAAACTCATGAAAGTCGCCAGTGCATTGATCAACCTAAACGACATTACCAACAACTCATAATGCCCATATCGGGTCCTCAAAGTCATTTTAGTTATATCCTCAAGCCTAATTTTTAGTTGATGGCACCCTGAGCTCAAGTCAATTTTGGAAAACACAGCACACGCTATACTGGTTGAAAAGGTCATCTATGTGGGGCAAGGGATACTTAGTCTGGATGGTAACCTTGTTCAATTGCCTATAGTATATACATATCCTCATGCTGCCATCCTTATTTTCACAAATAAGACCAGAGCACCCCAAGGCGAAGAACTGGGACGAATAAATCCCTTATTCTAAGAGTTCCTGTAGCTGAGTTTTTAGTTCCCCCAACTCTGCCAGAGCCATACGATAAGGAGGAATAGAGATTGGGCGAGTGTCCGGCTCCAAATCTATACAGAAGTCGATATCCTTGTCCGGAAGCATACCAGACAGATCCATAGAAAATACCTCCTTGAATTCCAAAACTATCGGGACTGACTCAATAAAAGGGGACTCCGAACTAACATCTTGAAGATGAGCCAGAAAGGCTGAACACCCTTTTCCCACTAGCTTTCTAGCCCAAACAAAGGATATGATCTTTGCTGGCTTAGGCCTATACACACCTTCCCACTTTAGTTTATCCATACCCGGTATCTCTAGAGTTACTGTCTTGGTATTACAGTTTAACACAGCGTGATAAGGAGATAGCCAAGTAATACCCAATATAATATCAAAATCCAGCATATTCAATATGACCAAATCTACCCAAGTTCGAAAACCCATAAACACAATAGAGCATAAATGATACACATGGGTCACTATTGCAGACTCCCCAAATGGAGTAGAAACATGAATAGGAGAATCAAGAACATCACAAATCAAGTCCAGACCCAAGGAAAATCTAACAGATACATAAGAATATGTGGAACCCAGATCAACTAAAATAGAAGCCATCTTATCACATACAAAAATAGTACCTGTTATCACAACATTAGATGCCTCAGCCTTAGACTTGCCCGGGAAGGCGTAACAATAAGATATATCATCAATCCGGGCAACCTCTCTAGCTGGATGCATCACTCCCCTCCCCATGTTACCATTCCCTCTGTTACCACCATGGCCTCCCTGATTATTACCTCACCCACCCTGTGGGCGTCCCCTACCATTTCCACCTCCACCTGTTGGAATTACGGCATTGGTCTGCTGCTGCACCTGATTACCTGCCTGTCTGAGAGGGAATTCCCTTTTAAAATGACTTAGATCACAACAATGGAAACATCCTCGATCAAGAGAGGTCATGCTAGCAGAAGTATAAGAAGCCCCCTGACCTCTAGGAGCTGGAGACTGTTGAATAGCCCCTAAATGACCACCTGTAGAGGCTGGCAGGGATGATTGAATAGGACGAGCTGAATGAACCTGCTGACTGGGACCTCTGGAATAAGAACCACTGAAATTACCCATATTCTTGGACTTCTTAGCTAATATTTTAGCCTGCCCAACCTGCCTAACACCCTCCAGTTTCTTTACATAGTTAGTCACCTCATTAAAACTCTTCCCTACAGAGGTCATGTGAACAGATATAACTTGCAAATTAGTATTCAAACCCTTAACATACAGACGAATCCTTTCCTCCTCGGTGCCCAACAGCTGGGTAGCATAGCGAGACAAGGCATGAAACTTAACCTCATAAGCTGTAACAAACATACTGCGCTATTCAAGGGCCAGAAACTTGTCCTTCTTGCGATCCCTCAAAGTACGGGGAACATACTTCTCCAAAAATAGAGCATGAAATTAAGCCCAAGTCATCGGAGGCAAAGCTGACGAATGACACTCCACATGAGCCCTCCACCACTGCTTGGCATTACCCTGCAGTTGAAAAGTCACAAACTTCACCCCATGCTGCTGTATAATACCCAACTTATGCAATCTCTCATAAGAATCCAGAATAAACTCAAAAGCATCTTCATTCTCTATACGATGAAACAATGGAGTTTTCAACTTCAAGAACTTGGTCAACAGCTCATGATCGGTCCCAGTAATGACAGGGCCTAGTACCGGATGAAAAAATACATATGTACCTAAAGATTCATCCATCTAGTGCCTACCAGCCCGCTCAGAAATGCCAACACCTGCTGAATGATATTTGAAGACATAGGAGGAAGGCCTGCACCTCCAACTAGTGCCGCCACCTCTGGTTCCGCACCATCCTCTTATGTACTGCCTCAACCTCCTCAACATGATCCTGGGGGTATGGGAGGTTTCCTTCTATCTCTCTTTCTATTTCAAAGTGGTTCAGATCACTACTTACTTACTTGACTTACCCCCTTTTTTTAAGCAAAGAGAAAGTCGTGCAAGCAAGCAAAGTGGAATCTATTAGAATATACCGGCCTCTGTTCAGCAGCTGCCTGAGCTCCACCCTTGGCGGGTGTCATTCTCCCTCTGCCCCTCCCCATTCCTCGGCCTCAAGCCGCCGGTCTCGCAGCTGGAGCAACTGCCCTTGCTCTATTCTGTATTGTATTAACCATCTAGGATAAAAGATGAAGAAAGGTAAATACCAATTTGGATCGCCAAATACCAATTGGAATCAAGTTATAGCACAATGGAAGAAAGAAGTGATAGTTTCCTAAAGTCCTGTAGCCTCTCGAAGAAAAGTACACACGTCTCCATACCATTCTAGAAGACTCTACTAGACCCATTTTGGTACAACGAGATCAATAAACCTAGGGATCTGATACCATCTTTGTCACGAACTAAACCACTGCGAGTGGCACCCACACTAAGCCCCCGGTGGGAGAACCAATTACCCAAGCCAACACTTAACAAACTAAGCAGCTAAAAGTAGCTTGCATTAAATAAAGTCAAGATTCACATCTACAATTGTTGATGGAAAAATTTGCTGAAATAATCCTCTAGAATCTAAAAGTTGTGTACCAAAATGTTTAAAATATGTGTAGAATACGAGGATGCAACCCCAAAACAAAGAATCTATGTCCGAATAATGGACTAGAAAGAGTAGATGAATCTATGGTAGCCCGGAAGATGCAGCTCGCCCTTAGATTCAGAAGTCGTCCGTGTCACAATTGAGGTCGCGCAGCTGCCACCGAAATATGCCTTGTACTCAACAAAAGAAGATCAAATACAGTATCAGTACACAAAAACAACAATGTACTGGTATGATCATCAACCAACTCTAAATATACGAAATATGAACACAAAACAATAACTTAGTAAAACAGAACAAACATGTATAACCCAAGTCAGTGAATACAAGCAAGACTCTTAGTCAACATACCTGACTTACCAACTACATGAGACATGTCCATAACCACAAAAACAACCCATAAACGATCCACACATCTTTCAAGTAACCCGGACCACCCAAGGGTCCCTAGGACATCATCTACGGTGTTTAACATGCAATCCTGGTCTACACAAGAACCACCCCAGCATTTAAACACACCAATCCGGCCACTCATGGACCAACATATAATAAATACATCACAACAAATAAACTTGGTTTACTTATGAAACTAACACACAGAAAAACAACCAAAGATGTACCAAGTGTGGTACCCATGCCAACCATATATAATCTGTACCAGGCGTGGTACCTAAGCCAACCGATAGATATCCCATACCAGGCGTGGTAACCGAGCCAACCAATGAACTGTACCAGGCGTGGTACCCGAGCCAACTGAAGAATCACAGATATCACAACAATCACAACCATAATAAATATAACCCACATTTATAAAGCCAACAAGCATTTAAGACAAGTTCATTGCATGTGATTGACAACTAAATATCATTTAACATTCATTCCCTTATTCCCTAAACACGTATTGTACAAGCAATACTAATGAAATAGTTAACATGCGCACATAACGTAATTTGGGTCACAAGTTAACCATCACCTACCTCAACTCAAGCCTGAATGCTCTACTGGACTGGAGCTTTCCCAGTTCTTGAAACTCTAGCTTGATCGTGGTCTAAAAACAACAATACAAACACAAAATCAACCCAAATGGCCTAAACATTCCCAGATTACAACTTAATCCCCAAACCCGAGGCCAATTCGTGATCATTCCACCCATCCAGGGTCCTCCCACCATGAATTCACCTATTTACTACCAATTTCATGGTTATGCCAGTGAATTACGGTAAGAAATCTTTAAATAACAACCTAAATCAAGAAACCATTGCTTTTCATCCCCACATTCCCCCTTTTCACCAGAAAAATGAAACTAGGTTAAGTTAAACCCTTCCCCGAGCCTGTAACTAATGATTCTAAGCCACAAGAATTAAAATACTAGATTAGGGGAACAAAATACTTACCTTAGTGAAGGATTATGGTGGAAAACTGGTGGAAATTCCCCAAAGTCGCCTCAGCCCTTCCCCAAAACGTTCTTGGAAAATAATGAATGTTTTTGGGGAATTTTATGCATTTACAGCAACTAATCCCGCTATAGCGGCCTAATCTCACTATAGAGGCATCATTATAGCGGCATTCGCCCACTATAGCGGGGTTGACCGCCCTTGCCTCCCGCTATAGCAGGAATTTCTCTGTTATAGCGCTATTATGGTAGCGGCGTGTCACCTGCTATAGCGACTGACACGGGATAGAAAGTCGAGAATCCTTCCAGTTTTTCCCATTTTGCAACACATCTTCAAACCTTGACGTTTCAGATCAACCCTCTTTACGTCAAGTCCGATATAAGAAGTTCTATTCACCCGAATTCATTTCTGAAAAGTCCTACGGACTCCTTAACGCCTTAGCTAATGGAAAAACTAGCTCAAACATAATCATTTCACCCAATCCTTTCCTGGATTACCCTAGACCTCACCTTGCTCTGATTTTGTCCGAGACTAGCCTAGCTCAAAATTTTCAACTCTCCAACCCGAAAGTTTTCTACCCCGATTTCTCGCATGAATAACTCACCCATAATGACGGGAAGGGTCATTACAATATTCAACCTAAAATTAAAAATATTCAACCAATTCTATGATTAATTTAAGATTAAAAATAAAAAACTAACCCTAATATTGACTCTTCAACAACGGCGGTGGTGCAGCAGGCTGGCACAGGAGGACGAGCTGGGCAGCGGACTTCAACAATGGCAGCGGCGGCAACAGGCTTGTGAAGGAGGAGAAATCACCGGAGAATGTGAGGAAGAGAGAAAAGAGAGAATGAAAGAAAATGACCCGATATGGGTCTGTTAAATTATGAAAAGCGACGGACAACGTGGTTTTTGTCTGTCGCTTTTTTTATTTAAAGTTTGACCAGATATTGACCAAAAAATGACGGACCAAAACCACGTTGTCCGTCGCAAATTTTTTAAAAATAAATTTTTATAGTAGTTTTTTAAGGTAATACTATTATTTATATATTAATAAATTAAAATTTTAAAAACAATGAGAGACAATGTCGTTATTTTAAAATTATTTTTTGTTTTTTATTTAATAAATGTGATGTTGTCCGTCGCTTATATTAAAAAATAAATATAAATTATATGTAAATAATATTGATGCAAAAATCCATAAAAAATGATGGCAAATGAGACGTTGTCCGTCTTTTTTTAAAAAAAAATAATTATGAATTTAAAAAATGATGGCAAATGATGCATCCATCGTCGCTTTTGCCATCGCTTTTTTGGAGCGACGCTATCCGTCACCTTTTCGTCCGTCTCTTTTTGAGCTATTTTTAGTAGTGTGACTACTCACTTTTCTTTTTACTCAGTCTAAAAAAGAATGACACATTTTTTTATATTTAGTAATTATTTAATTTTAAAATGTCTATTTTACCCTTAATAAAATAATTTATATCCACACAAACATGTATAACTTATTTTAGACCACAAGTTTTAAAAGTCTTTTTTTCTTTCTTAAACTTCATGTCATGTCAAACTACATTACATAAATTGAGAAAGATTGAATAGTATTAATAACATAAAAAAGGTGTACACTTTCGATGCATATGATATAAATGCAATCACAAATATGTTGAGTTTTGAATACTCTCTACATACCCAGCTGTTGTGCCATCTAAAATCAGCCAAGGGCCTGTTTGAAAAGCCACCCTGAAAATTGAATTTGGTGTAATTGAGTATAATTTTATAATTTAGCATATTTAGTTGGCCAGGTAATTACTTGATTATAAAGTAACTTAGTGTAATTGATAGGGGGTATTACACTTATCAATTCACAGGGGAGAGCGGTGAATTGCTGGTAATTACATGGTGTAATTACAAGCTGGTTACTTTTAATTTTCGTCCTTTTTTTTATTTTTTTATTTTTTTATTTTAATTTATTTTTTATTTCTATTATTTTAAATTCTTTTTATTTTTATTAATCTAATATTTTTAAGATATTTTATTTTATTTTATATTATTTATATTTTATTTTCTTCTCATTTTTCAACATTTATTTCTTATGATTCAATGCAATTGTTCGTATTATCTATTTTATATTTATTTTACGTTATTTTTCATTTAGCATAATTTAGTTAGTATTCTAATTTTTAAATTAAAGTAGAATTCATTGTTGAATAAGATTATAGACATAGGTTTTCCTTTTCTTTAGGTACATTATGTTGAAATTTGACATAAGAGTATTATATAAACGTTTTTGTTTTGAATTTTGAACTTATGTTATATTTTTAGTGTCAATTTATTTGTTGTACTATTATTGACTTGATATTTCACATTGCAATCCATTCATTTTAGTTAGAATTGATAGATTATCTTTTTGTCAAATGTTTTAATAATCTTATGATATTTAATAATATTAATCTTTTTGTCAAACATGCATTTCATGATGTTCTTAAAAATCATGCACTTTAAGTTTTTATGATTAATTTATTTGAAATATACTAATTTGAAAAATATGAATCAATTTTTTTTATAATATTAGTTAAGAACATATGTTTATTAATTAATATATTTCAAAAGATAATATATATATATATATATATATATATATATATATATATATATATATCTTAAATATTTAATTTGATATCATTTATAAAGGCCCTTATTTGTCTAATATAAACTTTTAGTTTTTGATAATTAACTTTTATTTTAAAATTTTAATATAACCATGTGATTACACTTGTGCAACCAAATAGTACACTTGTAATTACGCTGTAATTACATTGTGACAAACAAACAGGTCATCATAATTACTAAGTTGTGTAATTACTTGGCTAGTAATTACTACCCTAGTAAGTACACCAATACTAATTACCAGGTGGCTTTCCAAACAAACCCCAAGTGAAAAAATTCTTTCTCTAAAAATTGCTCTTCCAATGGTCAAGCCATAGATTAGAGCACCATGCTATGGATCCTACTTCAATCGGTGCTCCTGTACGCGAGTAGCTCAACCCAAAGATCAGACTACCGAAGCTACTCGATCATCCGCAGAACCAATTGATTATATTTGGCAGCCATCACAGACAGTTCAAGCTTCAATGATCCCCAAATCTCTTCAACTGTTGTGGCAAGACAGACAACACATAATGGAAAATCAACGGTAATCTGTAAAGATTCCGACTATTACGACATCATGGCCGAAGACTGCAAATGGATACTCGATCATCAAAAATTTCACCATGGGAAGACCCAAAATTGAGACGATTAGGTCAAAGTTCATCGAACAAATTCCATTAAAGGGCAGGGCAAGAATTGGGGCTTACGATTAACATGTCTTCATAGATTTTAATAACGAAATTGACTATAACACTATCTATTTTCAACAATTTCTGAATGGTAACGACTCCCTTATGCGTATGTTCAAATGGTCTCCCGACTTTGATCCATACAACGAAATTTTGTTAGCACCTATTTGGGTTCTTTTATTGGAATTGTCATTCGATATGTTCTATACTTGAAACAAATTTTAGAATAAGTTGGAACACCAATGAAGGAAGATATGGCTATAGTTGCTAGGACTATACCTCATTTAGCCAAGGTCAACATCGAGGTTGATCTTATGAAACCACTCTTGGACTTCGTTTATGTGAATATTGAGGGAGATGGTACATGACCCAAAGACAGGGATCAGAAACTTGAATATGAAGGAGTTTCATCTTTTCTAGATGATGTAAAATACAAGGGCATGACCTTGCAAGATATAAGGTAGAGGCTAGGAAAAAGGATCAAACTAAGTCCAATGAGAATAATAATAAGGGCATCGATAAGAAAAAGTAACCCGAAAACATAAAAAAATATCGAATCTAGTAAGACGAATGATATGAAATCATCTCAAGATGCTAACAAAGATGGAGATGGCTTCAGGAGGTGAAAAACAAGAAAAATAGGAAAATATCAACAACAAAGAGAATATCCAGCAACTTAAAAATGCCACCAACAAAGAGGTCATCCAGCAAGCTGTTAAAGATAAGATTAGAGGCAAAGAACAAGAGGTTAGAAAAAGCAACAAAGGAATAAAATCATACAAATTCAAACATCAAACAATTAAACAAACCCTAACAACCACAACAAAAGAAGCAAAATGATAAGAATACTATTAAAATTGTGCAAATCAACAATGATACTCAGGAAGAAGGCAAAGCTTAAGCCAAAAAAAGAAAAAAAAAACACAGGAAAATCAAGGTCAAGCAGACAAAGAGAAAGATTTCAAGTGTGAAAAATCTATTGTGGTCTAAACAAAAACCAAAACATGTGAACGGACGAATCATGAAAATTATAAAGAATAAAAGGAAGGTCCAAATTAATGACAATGGCAAGAAGATCACAGTCGATAAAGAAATTCATGAAATTAGAAAGAAAAAAGTCATAATCCAATAGATCAATGAGAATATACTCCCCGGAACAGTGGGGACAATAGTGGAAACAGCTCCCATGAACAACAACTCCCTTCTACTACTGACACAGAGTGCAGAAACCAAAAAGAAATCTAGATCACAATTGATTTAGGTACAAGAGAGGAAATCAACAATGAGTTAATAAGTCGACATGAGGCATGATTTATATAATCATTCAATCTATGAATCATGAGGAGATACAAAATAGATCATATTGATAATTACTCCATTGATGAGGAAGTTGTCGAGAGTTAAATGGAATCTGGTGAAGAGGATGACGAGCATTTTTCAACAACATAGCCCAAGTTTTTGTAACTTGTCCTATAGAGCACATAGACCCATTGATCGGAGAAATGAAAGAAGTTATAAAAAATCAGCGCCTCTCCTCCAGAAGCCACAAGAAATACCAATATCAAGGTAAATGGACTTCTACCAGAAGAATCAATACCAATAAAAAATAAGGTAACTTGCAAACCCCCCAAACAGTTTTAATGATAAGCATGATTAACTTGAATATTAGGGGCATGAAGTTCAAAGATGCAAGTGAAAGTTTGTCTAAACTAGTCAAGATACACAAAGCAAATTTGATCATTCTACAGGAACTAATGTTGGACATATTTACACTCTTTTTCCTATATTTTTCTCATGTTTATACTTGTCTTTAGGATACTCCAGCTTAAAGATTTGGGTGCCGCAAAGAAGATATTGGGGATAAAAGTTACCCGAGATAGAAGAGTTAGGAAGCTGATGCTATCTCAATTGTCCTATATTGAGAAGGTCCTTATAAAGTTTAATATGACAAGTGCTAAATTTGTGTCTATTCCTTTTGCTTCTCATTATCAAGTTGTCCACAGATATGTCACCAAATACAAATAAGGAGATGAAACAGATATCTAGTGTTCCATATTCGAGTATAATTGATATCATTATGTATGCCATGATTAGCACTCGTCCTAACATTTTACATGTTGTTAGTGTTGTGAGTAGATACATGTCATATTTTTGTAAAAAATATTAGTAAGTAGTTAAAGGGTTCTTGAAATACTTGAAGAGTAATACAAATGTGGGCTTGACTTTTTTCAAAGATAAGCTGAGTGAATCAGTAGTAGATTATGTTAAATCAGATTACGCAAGGGACTTGGATAAGAGTCTTTTACATGTTATACTTTTACTCTTTTTGGTAGTGTTATTAGTTGGAAGGCGACTTTGCAATCTGTTGTTGCTTTGTCTACTATAGAGGCTGAGTATATGACAATTACGAAAGCAATGAAAGAAGTTATAAGGCTATAAGGCTTAGAGACTGATCTTGAACTATCTCAAGAGAAGACTTTAGTATTCTGTGACACTCATAGTGTCATTCATCTTTCCAAGAATTAAATGTTTTATGAGCGGACAAAGTATATTGAAGTCAGATATTAATTTATCAGAGATATTGTATCAAAAGGGGTTTTTGATCTAAAGAAACTGTCTATACATGATGATCAAGAAGATATGATAACTAAGGCAGTGTCAACCAATACGTTTAAGCATTACTTAGATTTGATTGGTGTGTACAATACTCAGTAGAGCCTTTTCATGGGCTGAGACAAGGTAGAGAGATGTTGTTTCTATTGATGAAAAGAATTCAAATCAAGGGAAAGATTTGTTAATTATGTCTTAAATTTTTTCCTTATATTTTAGAAAATCCATAATCTATATTAGTTTAGGAAATCCATTATCCTAATAGATTTTAAAAACAAAAATATTGTCCTTGTAGGATTTGGAGAACATTTTCTTATAGGTTTGGGACTACTTGAGATTTATATATAGGATTGTAGTTGAGGACTCAAAAACACATTGTACATGCACTACTTCTCTTTCATAGTTTAAAACTCTCTCTGTTTTTGCTTAGAGGATTAGGTCTAGCCGAATTTCATTAAATCTTTGTGTTATTTTTCTTCGCTATTTTCTTTTTGTGTGATTGTGTGTTAGTTAACTCATAAATTTTCGCAATAAATTTTTATACAAACTCAACATATAATTATTAGACAACTTTAATATAATTTTGAATCTAACTTTAAAATTCTTCAATCCCAATCGAAATGGATTCTTAGTGATTATGACTAATCTTCAAGACAGGGAGCTCGCTCATGGGGAATTGATATGACATCATAAGTTTGGGCTCTCAATATATGTTCCTAGTGAATGGCTAGAGAATAAATCAATAAACTTTTTTCTATTCTTCTAAGAAGTATTCTAATGGATACCACTGAATAACAAACTACACCTCCTTTAACACTACCTAACAAGATTGCATAAAAACTCATCACTAATTTATTCACACTAATTCCGAAGTCTGAAAACTAAAATAGAAAAAAAGATGAACTTTAAAAAGATTATAGGTTCACATCGGGCATATTGGAGCTAAAATATTAGGGGAGTGGCTAGATATTGGTCGATGGTGTTTGGTAGGGTGCATGAGCGATTGTGTTCTTTTAAAAAAATATTTTTTGTTTTAGGGAAATAGAGGTTAAATTTATTGTTTATATGTGGAGTTAAAGAGGATGATGGATGGCAGATTGATTTCAAGGTGATATTGGGTTACGGTGGGTTGAATGAAGGAAGAACTGACCAAGCATGGTGCCTGGCCTTTTAGTGATACAATTGATGAAGAAATATGCTTCAACATAATAAGTCAACATACTATAACTTGAATCATATTATGGAAGAAATCTCACAGTTAATGAATCAGTACAAGCTCCAGGTCTCTCATTGTTACAGGGAGGCAAATCAAGTGGTAGATTACTTGGCCTATAGGCAGCCTCCTTAACTGGGGGTCTTGGCGACTTTCTCGTCTTTTGCTGATCTCTCCAAAGGCAAAGGACCTTTCTAATTAGATAAAGCTCAATTGCCCAACATAAGATCAAAATTTGAGAAGTCTGATTTTTTAAAGCTAATTGTTATAGTTCTTTTAGTGCCTATCCTATCAAGGCTGTGAAGTCTTTGCAACTTGATTATGACTCTTTTGAATGACTCCTTATCATTTTGTTATTTCTTCAGGAGGACAGGCTTACACCACCACCCCCCCCCCCCCTCCATTCGTTTGCGCAACAACAAATAAAAAACAACAATCCAGTCCAACTGGGAAAGCTTAAATGAAAAGATTGATGAACGATGAAAACAAGGACAGAGGGTTGTGTGAAGGAGAAGGGCTAGGGGGCTGTGCACAAAAAAAGAAATAGATATTTTTTCAAATTTGTTACTCCTCTGTCCCACTTTATATGATCTAGTTTGAGACTTTTGAAATTTGTGGTCTAAAATAAGTCTTAGCTGTTTGTGTGGCTATAAATCATTTCATTAAGGGTAAAATGAACATTTTAAAGTTAAATTGTTACTAATTATAGAAATGTATCATTCTTTTTGAAACTGACTAAAAAGAAAAGTAAGTCATATAAAGTGGGATAAAGAGGGTATATTTTATAACATATTTGATATGTTCTGTATATAAGGAAAAATATCCCTCTATTTAATAATATATGGTTTTATTTAGTTATGAGGAGTGAATTTTCATTTATCTGATTAATTGGAGTAATAATGTAGTTTTTCTTTTTCACTTTTCCAATTCATCAACTTGAAATATGTATTTCTAATGTTGGATATATGATTATTGCATTTTTAAAATTTAAAATAGTATTATTTAAGTAGCACACAATTATACACGATTATCAGAGATATCTGAAACTGATTCCATCTTTTTCCAAATATAATTCAAAAATATTTTCATTGATAAATTGAAGAATCTACTAGATTGAACTTCATTAAAAATAACTCATAAATTTCACATCCTATTTTATAATTTGACACATTTTATAAAATTATTGTCCAAACACAAGATAGTACTTCTTCAGTCGTGACAATCTTTTTTTTTAGCGCTCCCAAAAAGAATGTTACATTTTTACTTAGCTAGACAAATATAAATAGTATAACTACTCAACACAGCTATACTTTAAAAAAATTATACAGCTCAACAAGAGTTTTTTTTTTTCTTGACAAATTCTTCTATCAAGATATACTCCTTACTCACCCTGTATTTTATATCCTCAAATAAAACCTAATTTCCCCTCATTTACAGATCTGAATTCATACTGGAGCTAATCTTATTCTCCGCCACCGCCGCTGCATTCTCTTCCCCGCCACCGCCCTAGGCTACTTCATCATCTGCGCCATTGTCGTCCATGATTCAATCATTTTAAATCGGAAATAAGCAATTCAGAAATTGCCTCAAATCGGAAATGCCATGACCACCGCCGCTTCCCAGAAATGCCATGGACGAATTGATTATGAAATTTCTCAAATTGGAAATAAGCTCTAAATCAGAAATACGCAATTCAGAAATAAGCTTTAAATCAGAAATAAGCTTTAAATCAGAAATAAGCAATTAAAAAATTTTCTCAAATCGAAAACGCCATGGCAGCCGCCGCATTCTCTTCCCAGAAATGCCATGGCCGAATTGCTTATGAAATTTTCTCAAATCGAAAATAAGTTGCTTCATCATCAGCACCATTGCTTCATCATGCTTTTGGTGATGAAATTTCACTTATGTCCCGATTTGGTTTCATTGATTGAGAAATATAATACCAGATACATGTATCATTTTTTCTGATACCTCATACATGTATTTTTGATACCAGATTTATGCATGTGGAAAAAACTTTGCTTCTTCTGAAATATTTTGATACAATCAATTGTATCTATGTATGAGGAAAAATTGCATGTGTATCCAAAAAAATTGATATAGCTATTATAAAATTGTATCTGCGTATCAGAAAAATTAAAAAATGATACATCTATTATCAACAAAAAATTATGTTATGTAAATATTAAAACTATTGCTAAGCTACGTAATATAGACCTAACCTATTGTCTTTTACTAAATGTACTCTTTTTTATTTGACAACTATTTAGTGGCACTATCCCCATTTCACCCTTATTGGGTTCTACTTAACACTTTATTGGTAAAAAAAATAAACTAAAAGTAAGCATTAAAGTGACATTAATAAAGACAATATAATAAATATATCAAGGTATTTCCTTATTTTTTAAACTCTATACCCAATCAAACAGTGTCACATAGTAGTATTTTTAAAAATAAGTTGATTTTGACAACTAGTTCAAACAAGCTCTAAGTCAAAATTTGATTAAAGAGTTCAATTAACAATTACATATATCGTCCGTTCCTTGGAAAAGTCGAAGCAGCTTTCTTTTAAACGCGCCAAACGCAAAGCTCAACTCTGTTTAAGAAACTTCACCTTCAATTCACCTATTAACTTTAGGTTCACTTAATTACTTGATTAAGGGAGTACGATAAGAATTATATAAATCTGAAAAAATTATTTACAAGGGCGGCTTTAAATATAAAGGTATAGTTTTTCTAATTAACAATAAGTGTAATATATATATAAAAAAATCACAGATTGGCGCTCCAAAATGCATACACATTAATGATCAGGTTTAGCAAACAATTCTAGAAGTTGAAGAGATACGTATGCCATGATCGGTTAAAGAAGTAAAGATTTTCCAGAATAAAAATGGGGGGATTGCGTAGCAAGAACGTACAAGCACATGGACAATCCTATAATATATGGCATTTTCGACATCTGGGGGTTTCCATTTAAGTGGAAATGATTGCGGGATTAATATAATAGCAGGGGCACATGTACAATATATGGTACTGGTTTGATAAAAATTACTCCTTCCGTTTACGTTGTAATTTGTTTATCTGGTTTGATTTGGCACATAGTTTTAAAAAGTAAAACGAACTTTTGAATATTATAATTTTAAACTAAAGATAGATAGAATGTAACATAATGTCCTTTATCCTTGTGGACTTAAACATGTTATGTGAGAAGTTTAAATTAAAGAGTTGCTAAAAAATGAAATTTTTTTTTTTTTGAAACGGACTAAAACAAAAATTAAGACGAACATATTGAAATGGACAAAGTAATAACATTAGCTCGTATTTGATAGATGTGTTGAGAAGTTCAGTTCCTAATATGTATATAACTGGCAGATCTAAAATTCAACTCTATGAATTCTAACCTTTAAGGTTTTTAGTATCGAACCTATTGTAGTTTTCAAATTATGGATTCAATATTATTTATTGCAGTTTTAAAAACTTTTTACACATAATTTATGTTTGGCATCGAAAGAATTTGGTTTACATAAGCCCGGCGTGACAACTATATATTGATAAGAATCGGGTTACTTGAATAAACAAGATGCGGAAGCAAAAATATGAAGATTAAAGACAAGAAATTAAAAGATATGTGAAATTTGAGAATAAAATCTCCAAATTTCAAGATTAGGGCTAAGAACTCTAATTGATCTTAGTATTCATAAATTAGCGGATTAAAACTAATTATGATACTAATAGAGTCAATTCAAGAACTTAGATCAAAAGTGATCTACACCCTTATTTCGAAGAAATTAGAGACAACAATTAGTATAAGACTAATTACCTTCTTTAATTTACGAATAAAAACCAAAGATATCAAGTTAAAGAATTAATCTTACCTCTTAAAGAATTGTTCTTATAAAGTTGCAAGATAAATCTCAAGTAGCCACACAAAGGTATAAAGAAGAGAAACTCTCAATTAATAATAATGTTGTCTAATGAAAATAATAAAATTCACCCCTATTTTATAGGGAAAAACTATCCCAAATAGCATGGGATTAGGATCTACTTTTATGAAAATAATAAATAAAATCTAACTAGGAAACTTTAAACTAGGAAAGCAAGTAAAATAATACCAAAATTCTTCCTAAAATTAGCTAACAAGAATAAAGGAAAAAAGTGTCAAAACATAACACCAAAGTGACCCCAAAGCAGCCCCATGTTGGGCAGGAATTTCAGCCCTTTTGGGCTTGAGATTTCAGCACCTTTGAGCATGCAAATCAGTCTCTCCTTGACTCCTTTGAGTCTCCATGTGGCAACTCCTTTGACTCTCCTTTGGGCCTTCATGTGGCAATGAAAATTCATCTTCTTCGACCTCTCCTTTGGGGTTTAATGAGGCCCAAATTTTTCTCTTCTTTAGCTTAAACTTGGATTATGAAATATGTGTACTACTAAACCCACTTGTTATCGTAATTCTTGGGCTCATTCTCGGATCTTTCTTTCACTATAAACATCTTCTTGATCTCTCACTAAAACTCATCAACTTTAATGGAGGTATGCCACCGCGGATGCTATCATTCCCCTCTTTTTGAAAGTAATTCATCCTCGAATTTGAATCTCGCAAAATTAAGAAGACTTGCAGTAATAAACAACATCCATTACTTGAAAGCAACAATGGTAGGAATAAAACAAGATAGTTACCATGTGTCCACTTAACCCAATTAATCCTAGAATGTATAAATACACTCTTATAAAGCATGTGGACATCATCATCCCAATAGAAAATTCTTCTACGTATATAAGCAGAGCAAAAATTTCGTTTAGATTTCATAGGCAATGATACATGCCTCTCCAATTCAACTCTATCAATAAGGTACTCCAATGGGCTTGACACAGACGACCTAAGATCTCGAGAATATGCATCGAATTGAATACTTTTATGATATAGCCAAGCATCTTCAATTACACCTCTCACAGATTCTTCTCCATACACGCAAGTCAAATAAACACTTGAGTTTTCAAAAAGGATTGTATAACCCTTAAACTCCAACTCATTTGTAATCCTCCTCCCACAAACAACATGCTTCTTTTCAACAAGTGGGGATTCATAATCAACTATGTCATGCTCAATTTCAAAAGGGAACGAATTACTCTTATAGTTGAACTTAGAGGTTATAATTAATGACTTATTATAGAGCAAAATATCATCATCCTCAAAATTAATAAAGTCACTAATATAAGAATTAAGAGTGTAGTTCATCACCTCCAAAAAGATCTTAAGTATTCTAGGAATTTCAAGAATGTGAATAAATCAATCATACATACCGTACTTGGTCTTATGTAACAAAAGAATGACATCACCTTATTTTTCCTTTTTCATGAGTGTTAGATTCACATCTGCCTTGTTGAACTCTTTGTCATGATCAGTCTTACCGATAGACCCAAAATAATTCTATTTACCTTCATCCTTCTCAGCAACATGCACTTCCTCAATGAGACATATAGTTTCAATCACCTTAGGATTAAGTTCATCCAATTATGATGATTTTTCAATGCAAACTTTCTCATGAGCACCTAAAAGAGAGTCAAAACAACTAAAACAAGAAGTAGAAATGTTAGAGTTAGAATAAGAAATAACCTCACTCAAACTCTCTTGTTTTTCTCTCTCTAGCTCACGACCATCGCTCTCCTTTTTACTCTCACGGTCATCTCTCTTTCTTTTCTCTCGATCTCACTTTTTTTCTCCCTTGACATTCTATTCTCTTCACACAACACATCCTCTCCTTTTTCCTCTCTTGGGATATCAATATGCACTTCCTTGCTCCTCTCATTCTTCTCTCTCTCAAAAATTTTCATTGCTTCTTCACACGTTTTTGATCCTCATAAACTTGGGATGGAGTTAGAGGTGCAAGTATATATTTTCTTTTATTTAGGATTATGGGATGGAGTTAAAGGTGCAAGTATATATTTTCTTTTGTTTAGCTCAAGAGACACCTTATTCTTTCTCCTATCATGAATTGCATTCCTACTAAATTGCCATGGACGCCCAAGCATTATATGACAATCTTTCATTGGAATTACATCACACAGAACATCATCGGAATACCTCCCAATGGAAAAAGAAATAATGCATTGCTTAGTCACCTGAAGCTCACCAAAATCATTTATGCATGTAAGTTTCAACTTCTCCACCACGTATGAACTCACCACATTAACACCACTCCCGCTATTAATACTCAAAGAGCAAATATTACCCTTTATTTCACACCTTGTATGAAAAATATTTTTTCTCCTTAAATCAACTACAGTGTCATTCATATCCTCCAATGGTGTGATCCTCCTATAGAGCACATCAGCCAAGTTGGTGTTATTTTGAGTTCCAGCTTCAATTTCCTTATCTGTTTGAGACATCTCAAGAAAATATCAAAGAAATAAATCTCTCAATTTGGCCTTTTTTCCCCTCTCTATTAATTTCACTCTCTCTTGTCTTTTTTCACTCAAATTACAACCTTTGGTTGGATTCTTATGGATTTATGCATAAACCCTACTAGTAACAACCCTTTAGAAGTAAGATGTAGAAAGAGAAAGAATTTACCAATACCCAGACGGATTGAGTTTTGATCAGACAAGAAAAAGACCAATTTGTATACCAAAAAGAAACTCCAATTTTCTCCTTTTCTTGATTTTCCTTCTTGATGTTGAAAACCAAGAAATACAATAAACCCGGAGTTTCAAAAAGCAACTTAATTTTCAAGAACTTAAATTTTCTCTCCCCCTCTTTTTTTTTCTTTTTTCTTTATTTTCATTGTT
The DNA here is from genome assembly GCA_003996215.1 of Jaltomata sinuosa. NCBI lineage: Eukaryota > Viridiplantae > Streptophyta > Magnoliopsida > Solanales > Solanaceae > Jaltomata > Jaltomata sinuosa. The sequence continues at coordinate 177,772 of QJPP01004186.1, forward strand.
TTTGCCTTTTTTTTGCTTTGTAGACACTTTAAGCTACTACTAAATAACACAATTTTTTTTTATTGGATTTTTTTTTGAAACACCCAAGATTATCAAGAACGGAACTCTGATAGAACCGCTCTGATACCACTTGATAAGAATCGGGTTACTTGAATAAACAAAAAAATAATGCGAAAACGAAAATATGAAGATTAAAAACAAGAAATTAAAAGATATGTGAAATTTGAGAATAAAATCCCCAAATTTCAAGATTAGTGCTAAGAACCCTAATTGATCTTAATATTCATAAATTAGCGGATTAAAACTAATTATGATACTAATAGAGTCAATTCAAGAACTTAGACCAAAAGTGATCTAGACCCCTATTTCGGGAAAAATGAGACAACATTATTATTAATTGAGAGTTTCTCTTCTTTACACCTTTGTGTGGCTACTTGGAATTTATCTTGCAACCTTATAAGAATGATTCTTTAAGAGGTAAGATTAATTCTTTAACTTGATATCCTTGGTTCTTATTCGTAAATTAAAGAAGGTAATTAGTCTTATACTAATTGTTTTCTTTAATTTCCCCGAAATAGGGGTCTAGATCACTTTTGATCTAAGTTCTTGAATTGACTCTATTAGTATCATAATTAGTTTTAATCCGCTAATTTATAAATACTAAGATCAATTAGGGTTTTTAGGACTAACCTTGAAATTTGGGGATTTTATTCTCAAATTTCACATATCTTTTAATTTCTTGTCTTTTATCTTCATATTTTCGCTTCCGCATTATTTTCTTGTTTATTCAAGTAACTCGATTCTTATCATATATCCTCCCCTATATGTATATATAGTAAACTATGAGCCTACTAGCATAAATATATAAGAGGTTAACCCATAAACATTAAATTATGAAACCCTCCAGTATCTGGATCTTACTTCAAGTGTACAGTTACTTTGTATACTGCTTGAGCATCAAGTTAACCATCAGAGAGATGTACGGAAAACACTCAAAACACATTTAGATGGTTCCTTCTGTCAATTCTTACGCTTGACGTAAACAAGCAGGTAGCCGTCAAATTCATATTAATTATCAATCATATTTAGAGAGAGGGGGAAAATGTGTATGCTCATTCATGTAATGGAAGTCTTTTTTTCTTATTTACAATAGGGGTAGCGCATACAACGCTAAGCAATTCAGCAAGGTCAATCTACATGGTGTAGAAGGATTCATATTTACATTTATTTGACTGCTACAATAATTTTAATATGATATATACCAAGATTCTTTGACATTATGAATTATAATTTAGTGAATAATTTGAAAGTGCGCCTTCTTATGGATCATGGACACAGGTGGATGTAACCTAGGCCTAGCTATATGCTATTGGGACATGGATATGTAGGTAAAAGATCACCACAACTTATTAAGATTATTATATTTTCGAATTCATAATTTCATAAAAATATAGTAACGAATTTAATATTAAAAACTTTAAAGATTGAATTCGTAAAATTAAATTTCGAATCGTTCACAACCCATGGATGCAGCATAAGACCAGAAAGGGCATCCCCTCCCTATAGAGTACATTTGCCGTAATCGACAGAAACAAGGATCACAAAATGAAGTAAAGACACTTGTTTTGAATATCAACCTTGACTTTATATCTTGTGATTGAATTTTTTATTGTTATGTTTGCTTCGCATTTCAAGAAGCCAACTGACATTTGACATTAGACATTCCTTTTCCTTTCCAAAATTGATTTGTTTCCACTAGTATAAAAAGACACCAACACCATCATTAAATGATCCTTCATTCCTATTCGTATTCGGTTGGAAAATACTTCTAACAGAACAACACAACGCAAAACAACATACTATATACCACAATGACAACTTATAAGCTCAATTCCTTAGTACTCTTTATGTTCTTTTCCTTCTCTTTGTTCCTTCACCAATCCTATTCCAATGAAGAAGACACAAGTGATGATATTAACTGGTGGTGTAGCACCACTCCTCATCCTGAACCATGCAAGTACTTCATGGCCTACACCACGCTCCAGCGTACTTTCAAACCGAAATGCAAATCCGAGTTTCGAACCATGACCGCAGAAGTTGCCCTGGAACAAGCCCTGCTAGTACAAAGCCACTCCAAAAATGTGGGCCAGCACTTCCGAGGAAAACGAAAAAAACTAGTCTGGATGGATTGTGACAAGCTTATTGATGACACCATCCTCCAATTAAACCGTACTCTTCATGGTATCGGATCTAACTCCACTTCCTGTACCGATTTCGATGCTCAAACATGGCTTAGTGCCTCGTTAACAAATATCGAGACATGTCTATCGGGCTCTAATCAGCTCAATGTCTCTAATGTCCTACACCCGACTTTATCCACTAATGTCTCACAGCTGATTAGCAATTCTTTGGCTGTAAATGGAGAGCTTGTGGATTCACAAAATTCAACAGAAATTGGTGGATTTCCAAGTTGGGTTACGACTAGGGAAAGAAAGTTGTTACAATCTTCAACGAGGAGCTTAGCTTCCAAGGCGATTTACGTGGTGGCACAAGATGGATCGGGGAATTTCCGGTCCATTCAGGCTGCAATCAATGCGGCCGCAAAAAAGGTTTCAGATCAGAGGACAATCATATATATTAAAAAAGGTGTTTATAGAGAAAATGTGGTCATAGGACCTTCCATGAGTAAAATCATGTTAGTTGGTGCTGGTTTGAGATACACAATAATTACAGGCAGCCGAAGTGCAGCAGGAGGTTTCACAACTTACAGTACTGCAACTGTTGGTAAGCTCCTATCTCTGTCCCTTCATCTATATTGTACTAGTTAAACTTCTTATATGAATTATAGAATATTATCAGGTCATTTGAAATGTAACGCTCCATAGGTAAAGTTAATAACCAAGAAAATAAGACCTCTAATATGTTGAAAGACAGAAAAAAGAAACCCTCTAATATATGTTGCCTAGGGTCAATCTGACCCTTGCCTCAGACTCCCCCTTCATCTTTCGTATGGTGCGACTGTTTTTAATTAATATCCAATGATCAAGAAGATAATGCCGTAATAAAATGGACGAGGTCTATTCTCATTTCTCCCCCTAGGCCCTAATCCCGTTCCTAGTAACAATATGTGGTATGTTTTGGATTTGAGAGTCAAACTTTTTAATTTTGAAGTGAATACAGACATAATATCTTTAACTTATTAAAAATAAAATTTATATATTTGAAAACTACATATTGAAATGTACTATAAATCACAATAATTAACAAACAAAACTATTTAAAATATATATAAAAAAATAGCGATCAAAGAAAAATTTGTTTGACTTCTAAAAATCTGAAATGTGCCACATAAATTGGGATGAAGGGAGTACTAATAATATGGAAAAAAAAAAGAACTTTCACTTCACTTTTTGGGATTTTGGGTGAATTCTTTAAAGATTTCAACATGTATACTAATGAAGAGTTGAGTAGTATAACGCAAGGACCTTATTAGAGAAGTTGAAAGTCATTAGGCAAGCTCTAATCTACTTCAAGTTCGTGAAGTAAAGCTAAAGATATGCTACTTTGGCGGGTCACTTTGCTGCAATACTTGCATGCTTTCACGTGCTACCATTCTTAGGCTTCTTCGCGAAGGCAATTATTTTCAAGTTATTGAAATGTAATCTTACATCAAATAGTTTGATTGAAATAGGTATATATCATATTTACTTTGATATTTTTCAAATAAAAGAATGGTACTTACTTACTGATTTCATAAGAAATCTTTATTTGTTTAAAGGAACAATTATGAATAGTTTCGTCATTTTTCTTTATATTAACTACAAAAAAAAGGGAAAATTCCCTAATTTGTTGATAATTTCAGAATTACTTTTGGCAAATATCGAAGAGGGAAAACTTTAAATTTCAGCCACGCATGGTCATGAATATTGCGGTTCTAATTTTTTTTTAATCTGTTTAAAAAAGAATGTCACTTTCTATAATTAGTAACTAATTCTTTACACCAAACATTTTACAGGGTAATTGGCACATAGCACACATCTTTAGTTTAAGATCACAAAATCTAAAAGTCCATTTTATTTTCTTAAATTCTGTGTCAAGTCCACAAAAATAAACAAATTAAAAGGGAGAGACCAGTATATTGACATTAATATCAAGGCCATTTAGGAATGTTGTCACTTCGTCACCTTATAAGGTCGCTTTACGAAATGTTATTCTATACAGTTTATATTTGACATTATGGATATTGCATGTCAAGTTTTGTCCGACTTCTAAGTGAAGGATCCTCATTCAAAGAAACCGCACTGATCAAAGTAATAATGATCTGGGACATAAATAATTTCAACATTATTATATTGCTTCTACATCAATTTATTACCATGACTCGTACCCATACTTCATCTAACTAATACAAGTTTCTAGGCTACGGTAACTATTTCTCTAATAGAGCATTTAACTTCTTTAATTAATCACTTGTTTTGTTTTAAGAAAAACGTTATTTAATTGCAGGGGTTGATGGAAGTGGATTTATTGCGCGTGGCATCACATTCCGAAACACAGCCGGGCCGAAAAACGGTCAAGCAGTAGCTCTCCGATCAGCATCCGATCTTTCAGTATTCTATTCCTGTGGTTTCGAAGGATACCAAGACACACTCTTTGTCCAATCCCAACGACAATTTTATAAAACATGTCATATTTATGGCACCATAGACTTTATATTTGGTAACGCTGCAGTTGTTTTTCAAAATTGTGTCATCTATGTCCGTAGACCCTTAGTAGGCCAAGTCAATGTGATCACAGCACAAGGCCGGGGTGATCCTTTCCAGAACACAGGAATATCAATTCACAATTCGAGAATAACAGCAGCACCTGATCTCGCGCCAGTGGTTAGAGCATTTAAGACATATTTGGGACGTCCGTGGCAGGAATATTCAAGGACAGTAATATTGAGGTCTTATATTGATAGTTTGGTTAATCCATCAGGATGGTTACCATGGCTAAATTCTGATTTTGCGTTCAAAACTCTGTATTATGGAGAGTATGACAACTTTGGACCAGGGGCTTCAACTAGGTATAGGGTGAAATGGCCTGGTTACCATGTTATTACTGATGCAAAGGAGGCTTCAAAGTTTACTGTTGCGAACCTTGTAGGTGGTCGGTCATGGCTGCCTTCCACTGGTGTGCCATTCACTTCAGGGCTCTAAATTTGGTCTATTTATTTGTATAATAATTGTCTAGTAATTATTATATCCATTCATTATTTTGTACATCTGTGAAATGACATTATCTGAAAGTATGTATACGAATACAATATTGATTTTTATCTAATATTCTTTATTATCGCCCACCTCCTCCCCTGCAGTTGACACTTAGGGATGCATATCGGTCGGTTCGGTTCGGTTGTGAAGGTTATCGGTTCAACTTAGTAGTTATCGAATTGTAAACATGATAGTATTCTTTATTATCACCCACCTCCACCCCCGCAGTATTGATAATTGTGCGTTTTGATGTAATTTTCTTGATAGAGCATATGACTTAATGTTCTCGATGATAGATAGGGTAACGTCTTTTTTAAGAAAAGTGGTTGAGCATACATTGATTGGTCGTATTGTGATCCTGCACTTGTTGGTAAGTCTTTTGGGGAATTCTGCGTATCCGTTAGACTTTGAAATTGGTCAATTATTTGCCTAAGTATGGTTTGCTGCTTGTTAAAAGTTGATTAAGGCCCTTTTAGGCACTTGCGTGCCACAAGTGTTGCCTTGCAAAATGCATTTGCAATGCAAGTGAAGGATGAGAGTTAAACACTTACTGTCTTACACCTGCATTTCACTTGCGTCTCGTAAGTTTCCACCTGCGAAATGCAGTCAGTAAACCCTACCAGTGTTCTGCCTAGCACATGCGCCATCACATGCATGTGGCATGTTGTCTCATGCGAAACACATGTGCCAACGCAAATGCTCCTTTGTTTTGCCAGTTTTCTATCTGGCACATGCGACTCACATGTGTGCCGCAGGTCTCCACCTGCAAAATGCATGTGGCACGCAGGTGCCGGAAACCAACCCCTTGATAATTCTTTCTTTTTGAACTTCACTTCTTTTTATTTCCTTAACTTCTTAAAGTTGTTTTCTTTCAATTACCTATGAAAAATACAAAAAGATTTTTGTTCTATTTTCCTTGGCATTCACATTCTTTTGCAGGTCATGACTTCTAATAGGGGAAATACTGACCGAAACACCTGCAAGGCTCCCTCTACGAGAAAAAGCAAGAGCAAGGGAAAGGGCCCAAGCAAGAAAAAGGCTCGCGCAGTTAGTCCAGCTCATGTCAATGAGCAGGATAGGATTCACTTTTATGTTGAGGGCATGAGGCCCTATTATATCAAGTATCAGGATGCCCGGTCGTTCACACTAGAGAAGAACATCAATCTAACAGGGCTTGGGGATGAATTCCCCAATATCAACAAGAAATTCGCCAAGAGGGAGTGGTCACCATTCATGGATGTGCTTAGAGGATACTATCCGGTCTTGGTTCTTGAATTTTATACATCCTATCAGGCTGAACAGGACTCTAGGTAGCACCTAGGGAATATTGAAGATTTCCCTTGATTGCCCTCTATCATGGTTTGGAGAAAAGAGATCGATGTTACCCCATATACTATAAACTCCATTTATTAGGGTACACATATATCCCCAGGGATTGTGTTTGCGAAAAAGGTTGCTACAAAAGGAAACCAACTCAAATGGGTAGTTGAGTTTATTGCTATTGATGAACCTTTGTGCCTTTGTGGGCTACGTTTAGTGGTGAGATCCCTTAACACGACTTATATTTTAAAGCCAAGATGTGGTTTGATCTACTTCATGTCCATCACATGCCATCCCAGAATAATAAAAAAATCAACACTGAGGGAGCCAACTTGATTGCTTGCATCATGTATGGGATCCATGTGAACTTTGGGAAGATAATGGCATTCCAAATTAAGAGGAAAACTCGTCAGCCTGCTGCTTCAATGCCCTTCTTTGTGCTTCCAAAAGGCTGTTAAAGATACGATGAAAAATGTCTTTGATAACATTAGCAAGTTATGTGCTAGAGTTGATGTAGTTCAAGGGTCTGTGGCATCAATCCGGGAAGACATGAACAAAATGAAGGATAAGGCCCCAATGACCACTGCAAACATGAGCTTTTTAGATGCATCTATGGCTACACCTCATGAGACTAGGGACCCAGTTGATGAATTACTAGGTGATCTAGAAGTTGAGGAGGGTAATAAGGAGGAGTAGAACAACGATGTATCTCTGCATACTCAGGAAGTCTTGTTTGAGTCCTCAGGTACTGCACAATCCCTCAGAGGTGGATCCGAACCTAGCCCAGAGGAAGAACCATATGCTGATGATTCAAAGTAGCAAGCACAATGAGTTTTTGCATCCTACCACTTTTATTATTTGATTGAGCATTGGGGTCAATGCTATTTCTTAGCAGGGGGAGGGGGGTTGCATGTATTTTTGTTGATGGTCGGATATTTTTGTTTGCCCTTGTTGGGCTAGGATATTTATTTCCGCATATTTTGATTGCTCTTGTCGGACGTGGGTTGTAAGTTTTGGATATTTTGGCCCTTGTCGAGAATATTTTTGATAATATTATTTATTGTCCTTGTTGAACCTTTATTTTATTACATTTTATCTTGTTCCTTCATCGGGCTTGATCTCTTATTTTGGATGTGAGTAATGCTATTGTGCCGGGTTAGTCTTATACGCCAATTGTTTTACTACCCGTGCTTTACAAATTGCGCTTAGTGCCTTTGCCAGGGCTCATTCTCAAATGATCTATGGGCACGTCTTTCTATATCGCCTTTGTAGATAGTAGTTAGTTTTGAATAAGCTCCAAGGGTTTTCTTTATATCACGGTTCTTATCCAAAGGAGCAAAAATTTTCTTTTCTTTTTTATAGGTGTCAAACCGGGTGGCAGTTCCCTATGATATATTAAAAGGCGAATTTCTTAAGAAAAATGTCAGTCTAGTTTTTGTTTTGAGTCCGTTTTTGTACTTGTCTCGAATAGCGACCACCAAAAGTTTTCTTGGAAAATTAAATAATTTTTGAAATTGAAAAGAGAGAGGAAAATAAATTTGAAAAAGCATTCTCTTGTCTTGATCTTTAAATTCTCCATTTGGTTTTTTGTTCACAAAATGAGTTGTGTAAAACTCAAAATATCTTGTCAAAAGTCATTCGTTGCATTAGGTTTCGAAAATATCTTTTGAATCCTTATGACGTGATGCCTTGTCTGGTAAGGTGTTACTTCGTTCTCGTGTATACATGTCATCTAATACTTACACCGAATATGATGCAAGATAAAATCCTAGACGTTGCTTAGCTTGAAAGATGATCTTAGGCCCTCTTTGGCTAGTCAATTTACCATAAAGTTTCCTTTTCTAAACATTGACCCTAGTCAACCCCATTTGAGCCTTTGACCTTTCTTTTGCAACCATGTTATACAGGTTTGCCTTTTTAATCCTCTACTTTGGCACCCTTTTCTTCCCTAATTGCTAGTGAATGAAGATGTAGGCTAAAGCCTAAGTCTGGGGGAGAATTGAATGACAAGTTTGGATGATTGATGTAGGCGAAAGCCTATGTTTGAGGGTGTTAGCATTAATGGTCGAATGAGGAATTGAGCTTAAATTTAGGGTAGCACCCAATGCTTATCTTCTGAATTGCTTGAAATTATCAAAGATTGGAATAAAGAAAGAAAATAAGCTATTGGCGCTATCTCTTTCCCTTTGAATGATTGATGTGTAAACAAAGTTGTTTAAAATGAATGGGTATGGGGATAACATGGGTTGTGAGAAGGAGAAATAATGTGAAATTGAGTCAATGATGTGAGCGGTGCTGTTGAATTACCTAATGCTAGCATTAGGGAGGATCGAGTCACTTAACCAAAATGATATCCTTCCCTTAACCTTAGACTATATTGTAACTCGCAAGTTGTCACGACCCAATTTCTCGATCATGATGGCACCTACAACCCCCGGTAGGTGAACCAATGTCCGTAGCCCAGAACAGTTAGTAATGGGCTACTATCTAACAAATAAGAGAACAAGCCGAATAAAATAGATAACAGGGATATAAATATATACATATGCGGAAACTAAACCAAACCCCAAGACCTGGTATCATAGTATAGAGCCAAACTACATACATGGAGTGCAACTAATCCAAAACAATATATACAAATGTCTCTGAATGGTAATAGAGTACATGAAGCAAAAGATAAACTAAAGCTAAGCTCCGATCGCCAAGAGCTCACCCTCAGCCTGAAGTAGTCTCCAACAGATCTCCAAGCACGAATCACAACGATCTAACGGCGATGGCCCACGCTAGGATCTGCACCCAAAGATGCAGGGGGTAGGGGTGAGCACCAAATGCGAAGCATAAGGTACCCAGTAGGTATCATAGGCCGACTGGGCACATATAAGATAAAAGGCAGTAATAGACAGAATAGAAGCAAGTAGTCACAGAAATCAACGAAAGGTACACAGGAACTAGCCCAGAGGGAAATCAACAGAACCACATATGAGGCTAGTAAGCAGAATATACACAACTACTCAGCAAGCATAACCAGCCTAGAAGGATAATTCTATGCCCGGGACTCGCGAACATTCCCAAATCCCACCTTCTATGTTCCAGAGTCAACAAGGCCTCACAGGACCACAAGGGTAAATAAAATATACCGGCAAATACTACAAGCAACGGAGGAACAAAAGTAGGCGGACATGAATAAAGCGGTCGAGGTCTGTGGTACCAACCTAATAAACCAACCCAAGGATGCCCATAATACAATTTTATCCTATATATCGGAGTCTAGGGAAAATAAACCGTAACCTACCTGTCGTCCGATGACAAGATGCTAGAACGATGTCCAAGCTCGAACCACTCCGAGAAAATCCAAAACTAGATCAGAATCGGATTTGAGCTTGAATAACTTGACGTAGATAATTGATTTACTTTATCAAATATATTTTTCTCACAACAAAACCTCAACGTGAAGGAGTATTTAAGAATGTGCATAGTTGTATGTAATAGTAATATACATATATATATACTGCATATTCATTTTGCAAATGAAGCAACGATATGTATAGAAAACATACATATGACATTATCCAAGCTTAGCATTAAATGCTATGCTGTTGAGTGGCAGCAATTTAAGCCTTTCAAAAGCCTTGTCATCAATCCCTCCACTTCCACGTGGAAGTGGTGGTGCTACCAAAATAATTTTTATCCCGTTAAATAAATATTCAGGTATTGCATAAATTCGTGGTAAAATAAATATAATATTTTAAATATACCATAATTCATAGAAAATCATTTCCAATAAAACCTACTAGATTATAATAATAATTTTCAACATACTAATTTTACTATCTCCGTTAAAATATTACAATATATACAAACTTTATAAAATAAATACATATACAATTATATTGTAACAAAATATTTTTCATAAACCTTTAGAATATTTTGAAAAGGCAATAATAATATAATTTTTACCAAATTCAATTTTTAAATAAAATATTTTTAAATACACGCACGATGTTAATACAATTCTTAAGTTTAGGCTCGTAATTCGCCAACGCACGATTTTGATACTCAAGAATTCTCTCGGGATCCTCCCTTATGTTTTTTCACTGTTTCGGAACTGAAATGGTGTTTTAAAACGTGAAGTCGAGGCTTAAATCGAGTTTAACCCGACCCGGTTCGCGACCCGGTTAGCAACCCATTTTCTGCCAGACAGTCCGCGGTAAAACAGTCATAACTTTTTACTCCGAGATCAGTTGGACGTGAGGTTTTGTGTGTTGGAAACTAGACTCGTAGACCTTCAATTTGGTATTTTGGGGGACTTCTAACTCTTTATATATTGAGAGAAAAGCCCTGAGACATTTGACCCAAAGTTCAGAAAATTTGTTAAAGATCTTACGATATCTTTTGTCGATTTGCTTGACTTCAAACTTATACGTGAAAATGACTGGAAGGGTAATTACATCATCCACTACTAAGAAGGGCTTTCGTCCTCGAAAGTCAAGGTCAAGGGGGTACCTGAAGGCTAAAATAGCTGCGGATACTGATCCCCCATATCTCTCTCGGTCTCCCAGGTAGCCTCCTCGACTGGACGGTGCCTCCACTGAACCTTAACAACCGGGATCTCTCGAGATCTCAATCTCCTGACATCTCTGGCCAAAATAGCTGCCGGCTCCTCAACAAAGGCTAAATCCTCACCCAACTGAACTGAATCCCACTGCAACACATGAGACTCATCTGGTACATACCGACGCAGCATCGAAATATGAAATATAGGATGTATAGCTGAAAACATCGGAGGCAAGGCTAGCTGATAGGCAACGCTACCGACCTTCTAAAGAATCTCAAACGGCCCAATGTACCTGGGGCTAAGCTTGCCCCGCCTACCAAATCTCATCACGCCCTTTATGGGCGATACACGGAGAAACACCAAGTCACCGACGCTAAACTCCAAGGCACGAAGCCGACGATCAGCATAACTCTTCTGCCTGCTCTGAGCTGCGCGAAGTCTGTCCTGAATCACTCAGACTCGGTCTAAGGAATCTCGAAGCAAATCTGTGCTCTGTGGCCCAGCACTAAAACCGTCAAACCAACCTACCGGTGATCTGTAATGCCTGCCATACAACGCCTCAAAAGGTGCCATGCAAATACTCGAATGGAAGCTGTTATTATAAGCAAACTCTGCCAAGGGAACAAACTGATCCCAAGAACCTCCAAAGTCAAGAACACAGGCTCGAAGCATGTCCTCCAAAATCTGAATGGTCCTCCCGGACTGGCCATCTGTCTGAGGGTGGAAAGCGGTACTAAGATGAACCTCTGTACCCAAATCTCGCTGAATAGCCCTCCAGAACTGAGATGTGAACTGAGTGCCGCGATCTGAAATAATAGAAGCTGGGACCCCATGTAACCAAACGATCTCACGAAGGTAGATCTGAGCTAACCTCTCTGCGCCATAAGAAGTTTGAACCGGCAAGAAATGTGCCGACTTAGTCAGCCTATCAACAATCACCCATATGGAATCAAACCCATGAGAAGTACGAGGCAAACCAACAACAAAGTCCATAGTAATCCCTTCCCACTTCCACTTAGGAATGGGAAGTCGCTGCATCAAACCACCAGGTCTCATGTGCTCGAACTTAACCTGCTGACAGTTCAAGCACCGAGATACAAACTTCGCTATATCCCGCTTCATACCACTCCACCAGTAAAGCTGCCTCAAGTCTCTATACATCTTTGCTATGCCAGGGTGAATGGAGTATCTAGTACAATGTGCCTCGTGAAGTATCAACTGAATCAAATCACTAATCCTCGGAACACATAGGCGACTATCAAACCTCAGAACCCCATCTGAATCCAGAGTAGCCCGACTGGTCTCACCCTGAACAACCCGATCACGAAGGTCACACAACTGCTGATCCTCAAACTGACGGCTCTGAATTTGATCAATCAAAGTAGAACGAACCTCAACACTGGCGAGAACTCTGCTAGGATCCGACAAGTCAAGCCTAACCAAACGGTTAGCCAAGGACTGAATGTCCAAGGCCAACGGCCGCTCTAAAACTGAAAGAGAAGCTAGGCTACCCATACTCACTGTCTTCCGACTCAAGGCATCCGCTACCACGTTCGCCTTGCCCGGATGATACAGAATAGTGAAGTCATAGTCCTTCAGTAACTCAACCCATCTCCTCTGTCTCGAGTTCAACTCCCGCTGACTCGTGATATACTGAAGACTATGGTGATCGGTGAAGATATCACAGTGAACTCCATATAAGTAATGCCTCCAGATCTTGAGCGCGAAAACTACTGTCGCCAACTCTAAGTCATGAGTGGGGTAGTTGCGCTCGTGAACCTTCAGCTGCCTCGACGCATAGGCTACTACTCGACCCTACTGCATCAACACACAACCAAGACCAACCCCAGAAGCATCACAATACACGGAGAAGCTCTGACCCTCAACCGGCAAAGTCAAAACTGGAGCTGAAGTCAATAAGGCCTTAAGCCTCTGGAAGCTATCCTCACACTGATCCGACCACTGAAATGGAATATCCTTCCTAGTCAGCATAGTCAAGGGTGCTGCTATGGAAGAAAATCCCTCAACGAACCGTCTGTAGTAACCTGCTAATCCAATAAAGCTGCGAACCTCAGTAACAGTAGTAGGTCTAGGCCACTCACAAACCGCTGAAATCTTTTCCGGATCAACCCTAATCCCATCCTTAGACACCACGTGCCCTAGGAATGCAACTGACTCAAGCCAAAACTCACACTTTGAGAACTTGGCATAAAGCCGATGGTCTCTCAAAGTCTGGAGTATAACCCTCAAGTGCTGCTCATTGCGTACATCCTACTACGCGAGTATTACTAAGATGTCGTCTATAAAAACTATCACCAAATGAGTCCAAATACGGCGCAAGAACCATGTGCATCAAGCTTCATAAAGGCTGCGCCCGGGCAATTAGTTCAACCCAAAGGGACATCACTAGAACTCATAATGCGCCATAACGTTGTCCTGAATGCTGTCTTAGGGATGTCCTCCGCCCTAATCCTTCAACTGATGGTAGCCGGCCTCAATCAAATCTTCGAAAAACACGACTGAACCATGAAGCTGGTCAAAAAAAATCATCAATCCTCGGCATCGGATTACCTATTCTTCACTGTCACCTATTCAGCTGCCGATAAATCAATACACATGCGCCATCGCACCCATTCCTTCTTTCTTCACGAAGAGAACAGGAAGCGCCCCAAGGTGACACACTAGGTCTATAACCCCTTAGCTAACAGATCCTGGAGCTGGTTCCTTAAGCTCTCTCAACTCAGCAGGAGCCATACCGGTAAGGAGAAATAGAAATGCGGCCTAGTGCCGCACCTCTAGCCCAATAGAAAATCAATATCTCTCTGCAGGTGGGAAGCATGCGGAGGTCGGTAGGAACACTCGAGGAATTCTCTACACAGAACAGGACCCAGGAGAATGGGGTCATTGCACTAACATCTCGGACATATGCTAGATAAGCTAAAACACCACGGGCCAATCAACTTCTAGCTCGAAGACAAGAGATGATCCCAGATGGTGCTATGGCTAACAGTACTCCTGCCCACACAACCGGGGATACACGGGACTCTATGGTAATGGTCTTGGCATAACAATTCAAACCCACATGGTGAGGGGATAACCAGTCCATGCCCAGTATCACATCAAAATCTAGCTTATCAAGAATCATCAAATCACTCCAAGTCTCTGAATCACCAATAGATAGCATACAAGATCTCACAATCCGATCCACTACTAAAGAATCTCCTACTGGGTCGAAACAGAAACAGGAAAAGATAATGGCTCACTAGCCAACCCCAAACAAGGCACAAAGTAGGCAGATACATATGAACAAGTGGATCCAGGATCAAATAAAGCCATAGCAGACTGATGGCACACAAAAATCGTACCTGTAATCACAACATCTGAGGCCTCTGCCTCTGGTCTCCTAGGGACCGCGTAAAACTGACGACGCCCTCCACCTGCCCGATCGCCATCCCTACCACCTGCTCTTCCACGCGGAGTACTACCTCTACTCTGATGACCACCCCCTCTAGCTGGTGGCTGAACTACTCGTAAAGGCTCGGCCAACTGAACTGTACCCTGCTGAGGGCAATCTCTAGCAAAATGACCAATCGCACCACAAGTGAAACAAGCCCCTGACGGCCTGCTCAGTCGAGATGAACCAGCAGATCCCGTATGACCACCGCGACCTGATGCCCCAGAAACTATACCCCTCGAAGACTGGCCGCCATAGCCCTGATGGCTGCTCTGACCCTGCTCGAACTGGGTACTACCAAAAGTCTGAAGGGAAGCCTGAACTAGTCGGCTGGACTGACCCTAGTACTGCTGTGGCTGATAACTCCGACTCCACTGGCCAGGACCTCTACCGCCATATCTGGAACCACTATAGACACCCTCATGTCGAGGCCTCTTATCTCTGGACCCCTGATCATGTCGCTGTAAGTCCTCCACAGTGCGGGCATAGTCTACAATAGCCTGGAATGACCGACCACTGGCAATCAATATCTCAGCTGGCTGCCTGATCTCTGGCCTCAAACCCCATACAAATCTGCGAATCCTATCTGCCTCGGTAGGAATGATCATAGCTCTGAACGGTGCTAGCTGATGAAAACGGGTCTCATACTCCGAGATAGTCATAGATCCCTGCACAAGGTGAGTGAACTGCTCCCTGCGACGCTCCCGATCACTCTGGGGAAGGAACTTGGCCATAAAGGCCTCATAAAATTCAGACCAGGTCAACGGAGGTGACGACGGTGGTCTACAAGCAACCTGAGCCCCCCACCATAACTTCGCTGGCCCTCCAAACTGAAGGTAGTATAAACCAACCCCGTGAGTTCTCCAACA